>BQNB010016596.1:22145-71378 GCA_026074375.1 Tanacetum coccineum | reverse complement strand
AAATCACATGAGATTTGTATCACAATCTCATGTGATTTCATAAAATCACATGTGATTTGTGATACAAATCTCATATGATTTTTTCAGACGTGATTGAAAAAAAAATTCGAAAAAAGAGTTCGTCGAAAAATCACATCTGAAAAAATCACATGAGATTTGTATCACAATCTCATGTGATTTCAAAAAATCCCATGAGATTTTTTCTGACGTGATTGAAAAAAAAATTCGAAAAAATACTTTCACCGAGGTATGAATCAATTCTTTTATATAAGGATGCAACTGAGGTAAGTTACTTATGTTATAATTGTAATGTTATTGTGATTTATGCTCTACTGCAATTGTAATAATGTTTTAAAAATTCCTTGAATCAAAAGTTTATAAGGTATAAAAACTGGATTCTGCTACTATTGTAATTTTCAGATATGGTAGATAACATTCCTCTAACCAAGATGGGTAAAGTCAAAGAGCATCGAAAGTAACTAGGGAGTATGTTACTTTTCCGGTTCTATTCAACAATGGAGCTCTTCATTGTATCGATCATGTCCAAAAGGTAATTTTTAATCTTTCATACTTTCTATTTTGTTAAATGTATGTTTGTGTATAGAAATACTTAACCATATTAGCAAACTCTTAACTAAATGTGTAAATTGTAAACAATGACAATTCCTACTTCCACATTTTCCAACATTGGGTTTTGTTTACTAAGATTGAATTGTATTCATGGCTTAGGATTGCAAGAAACTGGTAATTACCAATGCATATTCGGTTCGGGTTTATGAAATGAATCTTGATCTCCAGTGAGGTTCACGGAAGTGTCATTATGCATGTACTTAGAAAGGGCCAAACAAGTTAGTTTAATAACAGGTAAATATGCAATTTTAGTTTAACATTTGACATTAGAATGATTCGTTTTTGTTGATAATTGTATCCACGCCCAACTGTAGGTTCCACACCCATATTTTCCACAGATTTAACACATGACTATATTGTGTTGATGCATCAAAATTTTCGAATTAGAGGTATCGGTAAGTCCAAATTGACCAGCCTGCATATATACTAAAGCTCAAGAATTGTGGGCATCTAATAAAGTTCAAATGTAATGTTTTAGTATGATTGTGGGCATTTAAGAACATCAAAATGTATGCAATGACTGTTTTGACTTTACAACATACAACTTCGGATATAAGCAACCATTAAGAATTACTTTTATATAGGTGGAAGATCAATGATGGATGAAATGCAGTCAAAATTAGAGTATTACACATATTCATCATGCTCAACAAGTAGTCCCGTTAGTATATTAGACTCAAATATATCTACCATATAAGTATTAAAGATTAATATAGTTTAATTGAAAAATCTTAAACACCGCAAAGTCATGAATTTATGAATTGTCGCAATATTTAAGATATATGTATACCAATTGTCATACAATACTAATCTCTAATCAATTGTCTTCGTATATTCAATAATACTCTAAAACTGAATATAAAATATACGTGCGTTTATTTTGCAAGATTAATAGTTAACTGAAATTTTATCAATTAACCATGTGCGTGCACGGGCATTAAAACTAGTTATACTTAATGTTATATTATTATACTAAATAATAAAGCATTAAATCACTCGTATATGAAAAAATTGACTAAATTAACTTCAAAGATAGATCTACCGCCTCACTTTATATCGCACAAGCCATTGTTATCCATAATGGAAGAGGAGTAATTTTGCTAACATGGAAGTTAATGAATGTTGTTAGCCAGATTTATTTGACTGATTGCATATTGAAGAATTATCGAGGAAATCCAAGTATATATAAATCTCAAACTAGAAATTTGGTATGGTTAGAGTGGTGACTTGTCTCATTATTAGAGTTTACTGATCAAGACCGCCATTGTTGAGGACTTAAGGAAGAAAGGCGAGCAAACTTGTCATCATAAGGGCAAGGATGGATGTGTGTGTAGAATTATATCCATAGGCTCAGGGGCGGAGCCAGGAATTTGTGTTAAGGGGGGCCGTACATAATTTGGATAATATCATATATTTTATAGATCGGTTATCTTAGCGGGTTCAATGGTTCAACCGTCATGATTCTAAAAGGCGCGCAAAGGCCTCGCAAAGGCGCGAGGCGTGACCTCCACGCCACGCAATAGACCAAGGCTTGGGCTTAAGGCTTGACGTAAGATGAGGAGTGAAAAAACGTGATAAGACGCGATAAAACGCGATGCGTGGAGGCTTTTTTGAATTCAGTTTCGATAAAAATCGTATTTTTATATAGAAATGAAAAAGATTACATGCAAAGATAGTTTCTTGACTTTATTCCTTATGTATGACACTTTTTGTAAACTCAATATATTTGTAATATGATATAAATATATAAATTTATAAATATTTTCATATTTTGTGCCGCTTTTAGTCACGCCTTAAAAACGCCATGACTCGCCATGGCTCGCAAAGGCGTGAGGCTTGGCCATGCCGCCACGCCACGCCTCACGCTATTTATAACCTTGCTTACAACACATATGAAATTACTATTAGGCCTTTACGTAATTATATATAACTTTATATCATCAATAAAATATTATCTTGATGTCAAATCAACAAAAAATTTAAATCATCAATAAAATTTTATATTGTCAACAAACTTTTAAGTATGTATCAAGCTTTTCTAACTTAGTAAATTCTTAATGGTCCTTTTCCTACAACTATTCCTCAAACAGACACGTTTTTCTAAATCGTATTTAACTACGTTTTCTATTCTAATCTTGATCAACGATAGGCAAGGGAGGAGACGTGGGTAGGGTGGGGTAGTTGAGGAGAGGGTTGGTTATAATACCACGCGCTACTCCAGGCGGGAGGGTGGGGTTTGCGCGTAGGGAGTAGCGATGCAGCACTGATTTACTGCGGCAACAGGCATTGACGGACAGGGATAAAATAACATAAACTCAGTAATTTGACATTCATAGATCTGTGGAATAGGAGTAAGGGGGATGGGGGTTCTATAGCATATAAGGTGAGAAAAACATCCACAAAAAATAAAAGGAGATGGTGTTGTTGCTTGAACGTGAGCTGGTATGGGAGGTAGATACGAAAGCGGTGAACTGTATGGGTGATATAAGCAATCGCGAACATCCGTGGCACGAAAGGGGGGGGGGGTAGGTAGGGATTAGAGGAAATAGTGTGTGGAATAGTACGGAGGGTTGGTTGGAGCCTATTTATTGGGTAATTTTAGTACTGGCTTACGATACATGTAAACGTAATGTTAAAGTTAATATTTTTGGCATTAATGTGGTGTATGTATTCGTAAGTGATTGGTGAATGTTAATTTAATTATTTGTTGATTTAGTTGTGTTTTTGGGTGGTGTTTTTGATATAAAATTAATATTGGATTGGTTTTTCTATTTAATTAATTATATGGATGTGGATCCTTACTGTGAATCTAAGTATCTCATCAATTAAAAATTGAATATAACAAAGGCATAAAAATGTAAGAACATTTACGCTGTGTTCTCGATTTTAAACCATAAGAAAAGAAAAGTATAAGAAAGAAAAGAAAAGAAAAGAAAGAAAATTTTAAGTATTAGTAAAAATATTCGTGTTCTTGATTTCAGGAAAAGAAAGGAATAAATTGATTGAATTACAATTATACCTATGTTTGAGAGGTTTTAAGCAATGTTTTAAAAGCCGGGTTGACCCGGCCGGTTGAACCGGGAACCGGTTCAGAGACCGGGCCGGATGTGACCAGGTTTTTGCTTGTTTGCGAACCGGATTGAACCACCGGTTTTTCATTGACCCGGGTTGACCCGGTTTGATAAACCCGGCCGGGTCTCAACCTCTTTCTTAAAAATCTAACGAAAAATTCTTTCTTCATAAACCTTTTCTAAGTTTAATTGTTTTTTCAACTATATACCTATAAAATTATGTCAAAAACCATCTGATACTTCTAAATTTGAAATGTGATCAGGTCACTCTCATTTTGACATGTTGATTAACAATTTTGGTGTTGTTAGTTGTTAATTTATTAAGTGTTCCTTTAATGTCTGATAAAACTTTGAAATTGAGATTCATAATTTATATTCTTTGTCTTTGTGTCAATCATGCATTTCATTTTTAGCAGCATAATGTTCTGTTGGAGAACGTATTGCTTCCGAGTTGGCTTCTGTGCTTTGGTTATATTAATTTGTAAAGTACTAAAACTGTAAAACGTATAATGTTGGCCGCTTATTATATACGTATCATAAAAACTAAAGTTTATCGTTAAAACTCAATTATAATTGATTTTCATCGATCAATTAAAAATAAAAAATATATGTCAGATAAATTATGAGATCATACGACAATACATTTTTAAAAAAATAGAAAAAAAATGATACGTATGACACTCCCCCCGTATATGCCCCTCGTTACCCACCGTTTGCACCTGATTACTGCCCTAGCACCCGCAACACACACCATGCGTCTCTAACCGCATCCCGGGATTAAAAAGACAATGTATATATAGTAACAAAAACCCATAACCATCAAGTCATATTAAACGACATATGGTGTGTTTGTGGATAATGCGTAATGTAGCCTGAAAATATACATCAAAATTGTCACATCTAGATATAATATGTTTGATGTAATAGAACTCAAATACCTCAGCGATGTCTATTAAATCTCAAGTCAATCTACACATGATATTGGATCCTTACTATCTCATCAATTAAAAATTGGAACTATAACAAAGGCAAAAAATGTAAGAACATTTAAGAATACAAAAATATTTATAGAGTAGTCAAGAAGTGTTGTGTCATACTACAATTATCTTGGTATAACTAAAAGTAAACATAAAAAGTCAAACAAGCTACTACTCACCACACACTTGTCTCTTGTCTACTCTTTCTCACTCTCTCACAGTTATATCTTCTTCCTTATTGAACCTGCAACTTACACATCATTTTTTAACTTTCGATCATCTAGTAAAAACTTATCAATCCTAACGAAAAACTAAACAAACATTGGATCAATCAAGGCCAGTTGGGCGATTTTATCATTAGTCATTACCGTCCATGCTTAAATTAATGCAACCATTAATTAGGTGTTTCAACGCTCCTGTATTACTCCTATCGAATTTAGGGGCCTTTCTCGTCTGCAAAATGAGCTTGACTATTACCGAGTTTCAGAGCCGGTCTTGAGATTTCGGTTTCCCTGGGCGTGCCGAGTGAAATATGCCCCATGTAAAAAAAACAAAGCATTTTCTATTAGGTGTCTAGAACCGCGTCAAGTCAGGCGGCTCATCCTCACGCAGATTTTTATTCATTAAATAAAAAGGTACAATATGAGAAAATAAACTCTAAATAACAAGTTCAACATCGATCTAGCAGTTTTAAATAACTTATATCACTTACAGAATACTTTATAAAGCTCTTTCGAGTAAAGCAACCATTTTCTATCATAAGGATCGCCATTTTGTATCTTACGTGCATAATGTTCACAAGAAAAGTGTCTATCAAATCTATCTATTGGATATTCTATATTAGTTTCTCTGACGACTCTTTTGCTTACAAATAACTCTTTCATGTTTGAATCTAAACCATCCAAACGTACTCTTACATAAAAAAATATGGTGATTAAATCCATCAACATAACAATTTTGAGGACTCTGGTTTTTTTCTTTAATAAGATTTTCATTATCTTCGCTACCATTAACCATCATTAACATATCATTGGTGTTAACCTCGTCATTTTTTAGGTTTTCATTATTATAGGATTTTCATTATCTATTTTAACGAAAACTTTGTCATTTTTTCTGCAACACTATTACTATTTTTTTTCGTTCTAATTACAAACTCATCCGTAGAACTGTGTTGAGGTCGTTCAGATTCTTGATTTTTTTCGTATCCTATTTTGAGCACTTAAGGGTTGTGAACGACGCAACATGATAAAGGCGAGTGTAAATTATATAATATTCTACTAAAGCAAAAATAATAAGTATGGAACAATATCACCTGATCAAAATTGATAAAGAGAAAAAAAAGATGATCGCTTGATTCGTTTGATGCCCTAATTGTTTCGAATTCGACTTTTAATTCATGTAACCACAATTCAACACATTGTCTTGACTCTGGATGTGATGGACTAATGGTGATGTTTAAACCTATGAAACTGTCACGTACAAATGTACTCTTGTGACTTGTCTGTTGATTCATTCCTTTTTAATGACCTTATTTTTTAAAATCAACCAATCAAATCATTAGGTATAAACGTAAAAAAAATATTATTCGGGAAAAAATTAGCCCCGCCGCAACGCGCGGGTTCTTTTGCTTGTTAATGATATAAATCATATAATGGACGTAAGTTACTTATCAATTCGTGAAGTGGGCTTTTATCTAAACGGGCCTAAATGAATTTAATATAAGTAAACTTGGACTTGTAGATTGCTGCCCCCTCACCCCCAACATGGCCCATAGCCAAATCCGGGCCTGCCGGGTTTACCATTTCAATCGATGAATGCATATACCTTATCGCATATCCTTTATCAAGTATCAACAATTTGTCATTATTTGAGATGATCGTGTCAATGAGTAAGCCCATATACATCAAGAGTTGAAAACAAAATTTCAAATACAAAATCCCATAGAATTATTGCTTCATTTGATATAATGCACTTTAAAGTTTTCATAAACATATTTATCTTTATGATGATAAGCAAGACAACTCTTTAATATTATTCATAAAGAAATCAAAGACTAGTGAAAGTCAATGCTTCGCATATGTCCAACCATTTCGATACTCACATTATTGAGATAACAATTAAATTAATCTGGCTTGATGGTTTTTATATTTCTGAACAGAAATCACATATGGATGAAGTTCGAATTCAGAATGCCACCTCATCAATCATGTCCTTGGCCGATTCCCACTTGATTTTTATAGCAAAACTGCGTTGATGATAATTTATTTTACTTGAAAAGATGATGTTCTGTAAAAATATAATACTTTGCTTATCCATGGCAGAACGCCCTAACAAAACTTATAATTCTTGATCAACTAACGCATGTACTGGGTACTATACGGATATTTTCTATACCATTTGTTTAAAAATTTCGCACCAACAATTTTAAAATTATTTTGTTATTAGATAATGGCCATTGGTTTAAAATTACAATCTCACATTAAGGTACAGAAGCGTACATCCATGTAATTTGTTGATACTCGTTGGTTAACGAATTGGAGTGAAAATTGTAGTTGATTTGAAGAAAATTCCAACATATTTTTTCGTGAGAAAATCTCGACACAACAGTTTTTGTTGTGGCGAATAGATCCATAGTCTATATGAACATAACATATGCTAGGCAAGATTTTAGGAATCTTTATGTGAAAACGTATATATTAGACTAATATATGATTATTATTTTTTAATTTCAGCAAGTTACTCATTTTTCTTAGTGTGACCTTTTATGGTAAATCCATTCCCATTATTTGTCTGTGCTTCTGTGTACATGTATGCATTTGTTAAGCTATAACTTTCCGAAGAATCTATACATAATTGACTTTGTCTCTTTAGTTTGTATATATTACTAATAGAAAAAAATTTGATAAATAGCAACAGAAAATTTTTTGCGCTGAAATGTCCATAGGATGTAACCAAAGGGCATGTGCTGCTTTGCATGATATTTACCTCATAGTTACACGTAATGTTATTCGGTTTTGCTAACCATAACTTTAAAAGCTACGTTTAAGAAAATTAAAACTTTGATAACTGGTGATACATAAATCTGGTTTAGCGAGGTTAAAATCAAGCGGTGGAAACTTGTTAGCAATTGTGTATGCAGTTAATACGTGTCTAAACACCTTAAAAGCATAACATTTAAAGTTGATGTTGAAGAAAAAAGCTTATATAACATTGAGTTAACGGTAATGATGCTGGTAACAAGTATTAAATATATTACATCAGATATGAACATTTTTGTATGTTTACAAATTGTCATACGGCCATCTCGTGGTAGATGAACTGTTCCATTTGACCAAAGTTTTGAGGGTGGTCCACTTGATTACATGAGTTGATAGGGATTGTCTCTTTTTTTTAAGAGTTTTTCCGGTAAATTTTATTACGTCAAAAAAACATTTAAGTACAATGGATGAGTGTGAGTCTCACATCTTCGTCCGTTACATGGGCAAAGTTACTTCCTAAAAAGAAAGTACACAAAATGATTAGATAAAAAACATAAATTTATTTCTTCTTGCGACCTCGAACTCGGATATCTAGATAATTGCATATAGCTTGAAGCTCTTGAGGAAGATCCTGACCTTCATACATATCATCATCGTATGAGTCTTCATTATAGTCACCATTACCATACAAATCCCTTCATTGTTCCAGCAAACTTTGAGTGCCAAAACCTATCCTTTCTGAAGCCATAGAACGAGTCATATCATTATCAACTGATGCAACCTCATCTTCACTATCATAATCACCCAGAAACTCAACCTTCTTCAAAGGATTACCAACTTCATCCACAAGAATAGCTTGCCTAGTAGTAATTAGTTCTTCAAACTTTCCGATTTTATTAATAATAGGAGTAGTACCAGTACTACTATTATTGACATTCATAAAAGATGATCCACTTGAAGTAGCCCTGTTATTTATCAAATTGGTAATCCCTCCATTGGTACCTAACTCCACATCATTATCGATCGAATTAAGAACTTTAAATAGATTTGAATTACTAACCTCAATAGTAGGTCACACACCTTTCTTCTAATTACCGCTAGAGCTAGCAGTAGGCTTTTTAGGAACATGTCTATATTCTTTCTGAGGTTTAAAACCTATTTTTGGACCAACCGAAACACCTCGAGATGTTTGACTAGGCTTCTTCACAGTCTTCTTCTCACGAGCACCTGTATTCTTCAGACATTCCTCATGCATATGTCCAAAAACCTTCACAACTACAAAACAAGCCTAATGCAACATTTTTGAAGCAACACTTTCAAAATGTGTTGCTTTTTAATTAAAATTTGCTATACGGCAACGATTTATATATATATAAGTGTTGCATTTGAAGCTCTAATGTAACACATTTTGTAAACTGTCGCACATTTTGCAACCTATTGCAACACTTTTATTAAGTGTTACATTTGTAAACACTAAAAGGCAACACTAAATTTAAAGTGTTGTAATTTTCCAAAACCATGCAACATCTCTAAAAAGTGAAAGATTTATGGAGAATTAAAAAAAAAATTAAGTTTGTGTTTAATACTTGGATAGTATATAATATAATCAAAAAATTAATACAGCTGCTCATACCTGAAATGGTTGCGATGCTTATTATACGTGAGATTTCAATTTTGTATATATGGTTCTTTTTCTTTAATGTGCTTTTATAGCTTCCAACTTAAAATAGTTGGCGCCACTTGGTATACCCCCGCCATTGTTTCAAATTCATTTACTTTAACTCAAAGAACACTTAAAATTATCTAGCGCCAGATATTCCCTCCATTTTTCCCAATTAACTAGTGTAGAAACCGTAGAGGGGTGATAATCTTTTAAAATACGTATCAAACAAATAACCCTCAATAATATATATATATATATATATAATATACATAAGCAAAGTATCATACAAATTATTCTTAAGAAATAATAATAAGTAATCAACACGGGTATCGATCATGGAAATCTACGTTCATGTTGAAAATCGAGCTTGATTGTCATTTAAGTTTTGGTTTTAGTTTCTAAATCTAATAACGCAAAGGGAAAGAATATAAAGGCACGCTAAACTAGAAAATTAAAACAATATAAAAATCTAATGATATTTAAACACTTAACGATTAATTAACGACTAACGGACTAACAGAAAAATTACCAAAATAAACTCTAAAAACTTAAAATTGAAAATTTCTAAACTAAAATGCATTAATCTGTTTCTTAAAACACAGAAAATATTTTTTTGAATTTTTAAACTATTTAAAACTATTTTTAATATAAATAATACTATAAATTAAATTTAAAATACTAAACTTAATCCTAAAATTTTTAAAAAATTTATAAAAAATATTTTAAGCTAAAAGTGAGTTTTACAAAGAAAAAGAAACAAATAAGCTGAAACCAATAAGCACTGAATTTTAAAAACAGATTAAGCACTAAGCAAATTAAAGACTATTAAGCAAAAATTAAGGAAAAATAAGCTCTTAGCAATAAGCTACACTAATAAGCTATTGTAACTAATAAATGGACAGATTTACGAAAACTAAAATCTAAACTATTCTAAGCTAATAACTAAGCATATTAAGCTAGATTAAGACAGTTAAAGCACATATAAGCAAAAATAAGCAAGCAATAAGCAGATTAATAAGCTAAGAAAGAAATTAAGCTATAAAAAAGTAAAAGAGAGTGTATCTTGTCCTTTGCTCAAACAAGGACTTATAAATGCTCAAAAGAGCTTATCTACAAGCTTCACCTTGTTGAAAACAAGCTGGTAAGACCCTATAAGCCTATCAATTTCTGGTTTTCATCCAAAAAGCTCAAATCGATAATGCTTAACCAATTTGAAATAAAATTTGAACAGCTTGTACAAATAAGCTTGAGAAGCTTATTTGTACAAGTAAACACTAATTTGAGACTTAAAACAGCTTATAACATCTATTAGAACAGCTTAAATGATTTTATGTGAATGAGTAAAAAAAATGGAACATGACAATGTAAAGTAAAAATTACTTTTATTGATTTATAAACAGAGTACAAAGCTTGAATACATGAAAAATAAGCATAAAATAAGCTGAATTAATCTACACTACTCCTACCCTAGATAATTACATTGTACGATTTCATCTATAGTTGAAGAAGAAGCTTCTAGGTGTGAGGTGGAGCGTCCTTAGCCTTTAATCTCAGCCCTTGATCTTCTAATCCATCTCTTTGATCCCTTAGATTGCTTCCACGAATTTGTAGCCAATAGGATTCATTAGGATTGCCAGCGTGTCAAGCTATGTCAGACGTGTCAGGGGGTCCTTCTAGAAACTTAGGAGCGTGTAGGGAGAATAGCTTGATTTTTTTTTTTGGATCGGCAATTTGTGGCTACATGGCCCCTAGCCCAGAAGGCGTAGCGAGCCCACACAACCAGGTTGGGTCCAGCCCAGAAGGCAATGGCACCCTTCCCTTTACACACGCGGGAGGAAACCCCTATCGCCCTAGACAAAACTCGAATATGAGACCTTGCCTAGGAGGGTAAAACCTTCATACCATTGGACCAAATGCCCGTTGGTATAGCTTGATTTACCCTGTGTGTTGTTGTGTGAAAGTGAGAGGGAAGAAAGGAGATCGTGAATAGTATTTTTGACTGTGTTTGACCCTGTGTGTTATAAACATGGACTTTGACCAGGGTGGGTTTGGGCTTGACTTGGGTTATTGGGTTTTGGATTTTGGACTTAGTTTATAAAAGAATTAAAGCTTAGGATTGGTATAGTATTAAAGTTAATGGGCTGACCCGGCCCAATAAAATGGGTATGGGTTGGCCCATTAAAGATAAATACGCATTCGGTTTTATTTTCTCACGCTCTTTCTAATCCCGGGCTCGGTTTTGTCTATTTTGCCTTTGATTTTTTCCTTTTGTGAATATTTTTTACCTGCAAGACACAATTAACAAAACACACATATACAATGCATTTTTTATGTATTTATCATTCATTACTGTTTTTTTTAGCTTTATATTAAGAAATAAATTATATGTGTTTAAGCACATATCAAAATCTTTCATACTACGCTATTGTCGTGTCCTCACGCAATGATATAAATACACGCTTAAAAACCAAAAATTTCAACCCCCTTAGACTAATTACCTCGAAAAGTAGCTAAGTGTTCATATAAGGGGATTAAAAAATCACTATTTTTGAAACACCCCATTTTACCATTTATATATATATATATATATATTTATAATATATATATATATCATATAATATATATAATATATATATAATATAGATATATATATATATATATATAATATATATATTCTTAACAGTGTGACAATTGATGCACTTTTCAGATTAACAAACTTTTAGGATAACGGAACAAGAAACACTTATAATTAGTGTCCAAAAGGATAAATTCATCGGCCTTGATTTTTCACATGCCCCAAACGAAACTTAAAAACAAAATCATTATTGAATACAAATTAAGATGCTAACACTACTCATAGATGCTAATTGTGTAAGCATAGCTACTTTTCGCTCCTTTATTCCTAAATTCTCTTAGGGTTTTATTCTTATTATTGGTGACAAATAAATTAAATTCTTATTCATATAAAGTAAACCTGGTTTAGACCATAATTAGTTTGAAATCCTCTCCTAAAGAGACGATATGGTGAGAATATGGTCCACATTAAGGTTCTAATTTCGCATGATTTAGGGGTTATCCTTTTTATTTCATGCGAAACAACTCAACTACGAGTCCAGAGACGGAGGCTTTATTTAGATAACCCCGAAGTCGAAATTTGGCTTTATTATTATTATTATTGCAACATTATTAAACCTCCCGGTCCTTTAAATAACTGTCACATCGGTATGCGAGCCGACCATGATCCAGGAGTCTTATTTTGACCAGGAGATCCTCAACCTTTTTGAAGGCTGCAACATCGGGAGTGAACCGACTAGAGACAGTAAACCTTTATCAGCCCACAGTTTTTATTATTATTATTATTACTTCCACCATTTAAACGACTGCAACATCGGGCGTCCTAACCGACAAAATGCAGTGGTCTTATTTCGGCTTTGGTTTATTACATTATTATTATTATTATAGCCAATTTTCAAGTCCTATGATATTTTAACTACCTAGACAACGGTAGCGAGCCGTCAAGAATCGGTAGCCTATTTCCCCACAACACTGACAAAACCTCGATGTGTACCTTAATTTCAGCAGAATGAATCTCTACGAAGGGATTTAAACTAAGAATCGCAAAAACCAAAGTAACTTTATTTGTTTAACAATTATATAACGTTTATTAAGTTGGTGGGAGCAGAAAGCCACAATCAACCTCTATGAGCTCTAAAGAGATCCAACTACTCCACGCTTAGTATCTAACTTATATAAAACTCTATCATTTCTCGTTCTTCGCAAATTTAAAATCTTTACTAAAAAGATCCGCGAATGCTTAGTCTAATAAAATCAAGCTTTGCATATTTAAAGTCAATTATGGAAACTTGCAAACTCTTGGCTTTTTCAAGCTAGAATTCGCGTTTTAAAGCTTCTTGTATAAAAGACTGGCAAAAGTATTCATTTATATAAGTTAAGGGGCAGGCTAGAGCGCAACATGCTTGATCAAGTCAAGATTTATTCTTATTATTACCATTGGAAAGTCGAAATTTTGTGTTAAAACACTTAATATTTTTTTAATTTTGGCCTAAAATCACATATTTTTGCTATTTTTGGTGGTAAAACGAGTTTACGTGAAGACAAGGAAAATGCAAGTAAGATCAAATTGAAAGATCCCCCCCATAATAGAACTAAACATTGTCCTCAATGTTTAAAAGGGTCTCTATGTAAATCTAAAGCCGTTTATTAATTATGCTAATAGATAAACATCAATCAATAAGATATAGGATATTAAATTCCCATATATAAGCATGCAAAGGATCGAAGATCGAGTGAACGATGGACAAAACCACGAGCACGAGAGTCTTCAAAATCCGGGGCAATCCTGGACATAAAACACAAGCCACGAAACATGAGAAAGGAAGAGGCGAGCCTCCTCATGTCACACTTATTCATAACTACTATACTAATATACTACTACTAGGGATAAGCATGGGTTGCCACCCACGAAGCGCTTGTTTTTGTGTGAGTCTCTAGCTTGACTCTCCCTATATCATCGTGATATTAGGGACGAAACATGTGGAAGAGCAAACTTCCATCGGACTTTCATATGACACCGACTCTAAGAAATAAAAACTATAAGCGGAGATGCCGGGGTTAAAAATGATATCCTCACTCCCGGAGGAGAGAGGAAGAGAAGAATCCACCGGATAGGTGAAATAAGGAAGAAAAATTCAGATAACATATGTGAGGGAAAGATAATGGCGATCCTCAAAGGGTAATTTCACATATGTTGGAGAAAAAATTATCTCCCAAATCCCGGGGTCGAAAACTTTGACAATATTCTTCAAATCATCTTTATCAGGTTCATCTTCTAAGCTTCTTGGGTCACGATCTAAAAACACCTCGGGAGGGAGATTAGGAATAGTGTCCTTAATAAGCAAACTCTCAAGATAGATTATATCTCCCTCCGAATCATGATAACCGTTCTCAATATCCGTAGAAATATCCATATCTAGAAAAGCATCGATCTCATCAATTTCGCCTCCTGGGTCGAAACACTCATCCTTATTAGCATCGGAAAAAGGTGTGACTAGCAAAGCTGGCTTATCAAAATTAGAAACATAAGAGTCCTTGCTCTCGATGTCCTCTAACACCTCATTAAAAAGAGGATTTACGTCACTAGAGATGTAATTGTCATCAAATTCAAAAAGAGGGTTCAAATAAATTTAAAAATTTTCTTCCTGAACGTCCTCCTTAGGAAGTGACTCGTTATCACTAAAGATAAAATCATCATTAACATCGAAGAGAGGATTAGAGAAAGTCACAAAATTATCACCAAAAGGAAAATCACACTCACTATCACCGTCGGACGTATCCTCGGACTCACTTGGGATTGGGACAAGGTCCTTAACACTAGACTTTATGAATTCGTCCAATTCCTTTTTAGGAATAGTGCTAAGATCCTCATCCCCCATGATGAAAGAGTCCTCGGGCTCCATAGTCGGTAAGACGGTTGTGATTGCAATAAACGGAGGAATTTGAGAAGTAATTTCATTCAAAGGAATAGTACTCTCCTCGTCATCATCATAGTAAATAGAATTGAAACGTCGCGAAGGCTCGGCAATATAAGTACTAAGATTAGCCGCCTGCTCTCGTTGCCGAAGCTCTTTTTCCTTTTTCTCAATTTCAATACTCATTTTATTGAAATTATCCTTAAGCTTATCAATCTTAATTTAACATTCCCTTCTATAATGAATATATATTCTCTCATTACGATAATCTTCAATCTGAATTTGATTAATCATACTTCGCATTTCCTCTAAATACTACTTCTTCTTAAGCTCCATATCTTGGATACTCATTTCTTGAGGAGGTGATTGATTGATGAGATACTGCGAGGGTCGGTAAAAATCGTAAGAATTAGAATCATAGCAAGGGTTAAGCTTAGGGTAGTTTTGATGCCACGGTTGACATTGATAATCTTCATGAGGACCCCCACATTTTTCACAATTAAGATATTGTTGTGGAAAACTCAGTGAATTTTGTGGATAATAATTATCGTAGCCCGGTTCATGCTCATAGACAAGCGGCACCCGTAGTGGACAATCATAACCATAATGAGCGTCGTTCCCACATAATTCACACGAGTATGATTCGTTCTGGGGTTGTGGAGGGTGAGTGAAAACGTTTGGAGGATCATTGAAAGAGTTCAGATTAGGAGCATCAATGGATGAATTTCTATTTCTTAAAGCGCAAAACAAATAAAATCCTCCTCTAAGATTATATCTACACCACTTGCAAGTGCACTGTTGATAACGTACACCATCTTTTAACGGATCTTCACACCCAAAACAATGAAATTGGTCGAACGAAGATGTTTGGGGCTGTGAAGGTGGGTAGGAAAAATCGGGTGTTTCATCATTTGAAATGGGATCGGGGTTACGGACAAACTCGTCTCCGAAACTCACATTGGTACATTGCTGACAATTTCCACCGTTAAACGGACCTCCACACCACGAGCACCTCGAAAACCAAGACATGTTGAAGAATTATCAGATAAGAGGGAAGAGAGAATAAGAATTAAATGAATAAGAGGATAGAGAAGAATATTTATAGATTTTTAAAATAATACATAAGGAAAAGAAATTAAAGAAAGAAAAATATTTTTGGTAACCGATAGTCAAAGGTGCACGGTAGCTCTCTAGAAAACGCACAAAGAAGCGGAGGAGCGGGTAAGCGTGAAGCGTTTTAAAAACCTTCTCCTTTCGGGTCGAAGTTCGTAGGATCGACCCTCCTTATACCTCTCTTATAGTTTGTTAATCTAAAGGTGAGCCGATTTAACAATTGACAACACGGTTATTTTCAATATTAAAATAAAAGAAAATAAAAATAGAAGTATAAAATATTTTTGTATTTTTATATAAAATAAAACAAAAACTTTCACGGGGAAAGGATCTTCAAGGCTCGAACACGAACAATCCCGTAAAAATCGCTACACCTCTCCCCGGCAGCGGCGCCATTTTGATATTCGTTAAGATACGTATCAAACAAATAACCCTCAATAATATATATATATATATATATATATATATATAATACATATACATAAGCAAAGTATCATACAAATTATTCTTAGGAAAGAATAATAAGTAATCAACACGGGTATCGTTCTCCTCGGTGAGAGGTGAATGGAAATCTACGTTCATGTTGAAAATCGAGCTTGATTGTCATTTAAGTTTTGGTTTTGGTTTCTAAATCTAATAACGCAAAGGGAAAGCATATAAAGGCACGCTAAACTAGAAAATTAAAGCAATATAAAAATCTAATGACATTTAAACACTTAACGATTAATTAACGACTAACGGACTAACAAAAAAATTATCAAAATAAACTCTAAAAACTTAAAATTGTAAATTTCCAAACTAAAATGCATTAATCTATTTTTTAAAACACTATGAAAATATTTTTTTGAATTTTTAAACTATTTAAAACTAAATAATACTATAAATTAAATTTAAAATACTAAACTTAATCCTAAAATTTTAAGAAAATTTATAAAAATATTTTAAGCTAAAAGTGAGTTTTACAAAGAAAAAGGAACAAATAAGCTGAAACCAATAAGCCAGGAAAAATCAAATAAGCAAAATAAGCTAAACTCTAAATGCATATAAGAAATAAATGAAATGATGCCATAACGAAAAAGTCCCAAGGGCATGCTGGTTAAGGTGTTGGTGTTGTGAAGGGGAGGTCACAGGTTTGAGTCCTGTATCCTTCCTTTTTGCAAAACATTTTTATTTTTTATATTCTTTTTGAAAAAGCTATAGAATAAGCAAACTTAAGAAACTTTAATAAATGAACTTTTTGACAAAACTTGAAAAATAAGCTAGAAAAAGCTATAAAAGGATAACAGTTGCTTAATAAAGACTTAGGAACACTTAGCTTAAATTGTTTTGCTTTTTAAGACTAAATAAGAAATAGGTAAAACAAAATAAGCTAAAATAGATACTAACCTAAACTTAATAAGCTATAAAAACTAGAAATAAGCAAATGATATAAGCTAATAAGCACCTAAAAGCATAAAGACAGGATACTAAGAAGGCTTTTAAGGGCTAATATCACTACTTTCAAGCTAAGACTTAAGAACAAATAAGCACTAAGTAAAAGCTAAACAGATTAAATTTGAGACCTAAATAAGACAAATAAGCTGGAAAATCAACAATTTAGCTAAGGACATAAGCTAGAAATAGCTGCTTAAAATGACAGACTACTACTTTTGTTTTTAGCTTTTATTTTTATTTTTTATGACTACTTACCACTAAATTTTAAGACTCAAAAGCTATTTAGACAAACTAAAAACTAAAAAACAGATTCAATTCAGATGAAAATAAGCTAAGGACAATAAAAATTAACTATATATAACTTGATTAAACCTCTATTGATCTGCAAATTCAGACCCTAAGAACAACCAACTAAGTAATCTTAACTTGATTGATTTTGATCTAAAATTCTAGACAAACTTCTACCAAAGAAAATGCACTTAAAACAGATGCATATTAATGCATAATATGCCAAATTATGAACTCAAATATTACACCTTAAGCTCTCTTTTATAAATCCAAGATTCACACAGTTTAGAACAACATTAGGACTAACAGATATAGAATTTGGCTTAAATAAACTAACAACCTTATCAAAACTAACTCAAAGCTTATTTAAACTAACCTAAAGACTTACGAAGAGCTTCTGAAAACTAATTTGAAAACTAAAAACAGTCTTAACTCACATATACCTAGTTGGAATTGCTTGACCCAAACATCCCTTTAAAAACTTTAAGATACAATTTAAACTAAAACAGACATAATTAAGCACTGAATTTTGAAAACAGATTAAGCACTAAGCAAATTAAAGACTATTAAGCAAAAATTAAGGAAAAATAAGCTCTTAGCAATAAGTTACACTAATAAGCTATTATAACTAATAAATGGATTGATTTATGAAAACTAAAATCTAAACTATTCTAAGCTAATAACTAAGCATATTAAGCTAGATTAAGACAAAATAAGCACATATAAGCAAAAATAAGAAAGCAATAAGCAGATTAATAAGCTAGAAAAGAAATTAAGCTATAAAAAAAAGTAAAAGAGAATGTACCTTGTCCTTTGCTCAAACAAGGACTTATAAATGCTCAAAAGAGCTTATCTACAAGCTCCAGCTTGTTGAAAACAAGCTAGTAAGACCCTATAAGCCCATCCATTTCTAGCTTATCATCCAAAAAGCTCAAATCCATAATGCTTAACCAATTTGAAGTAAAATTTGAACAGCTTGTACAAATAAGCTTGAGAATCTTATTTTTACAAGTAAACACTAATTTGACACTTAAAACAGCTTATAACATCTATTAGAACAGCTTAAATGATTTTCAGTGAATGAGTAAAAAAAATGAAACAGGACAATGTAAAGTAAAAATTACTTTTATTAATTCATAAACAGAGTACAAAGCTTGAATACATGAAAAATAAGCATAAAATAAGCTGAATTAATCTACACTACTCCTAAACTATGCAGTTATCTCGGTCAGATTTCAAATATGGTTCAAGGACCGAGATTTGAAATAGCGGTTATCGCGGTGAGATATCGGTTTTTATATTATCTAGAATATTAAATATATATATATATATATATATATATATATATATATATATATATATGTGTGTGTGTGTGTGTGTGTGTGTGTGTGTGTATATATATTAAAATCATAAAAGATTAAACATAAAACATAGCATAAAAGTGTCAAACGAAATTAAATTAAAATCATAAACGCTTAAACAAAACACATAGCATAAAAGTGTCCAATCTAATTGCAGTCCAACGGTTCAGCATCTGAATCAACATCGTCTAAAGTATTCACTTCTTCCTCCAAGCCCACACCCACACTAATCTCATCATCGTCATCTCTATAACGCTTCCTTTTACTTTTTGTACTTGGTCCGATGTCTACATTTCTTCCCATCGCTTCTCTCACATTAGACCAAAGAAGATCATCACCTGCATTCAAAAAGTCTTGAAGCTCATTCTCTGTTGGTATCGTCCACTCATCGTTTTCCTCTACGTCTCTCAACAAGATAGGGTCTAAAGACTTGTTGGTTTTTATAGACTCGAATCGCCTTCGTAGCCTAGTGTTGTATTGGATGAATACAAGGTCATTGAGATTTTGTTGCAAAAGACAATTCCTTTTCTTCGAGTTTAAATTGTCGAATGCACTCCAATTGCGTTCACAAGGTGAAGCACTACAAGTTTGACTAAGGACTGTGATAGCAAATCTTTGGAGCAAAGGTGTATCGATCCCATAAGAACGCCACCATATATATGGTGCAAATTTAGTTCTAGTCCTTTTAGCAGAATCAGATCCAAATTGGCCCGCAGAATCGATGTACATATTCAATTGTTCCCTCACAGAATCATTTTCATCTGGATCGGGAACAAGACGGTCAATGGCCACATAAAGATCTGTCAAAATCTCATTATTGGTACTAACCTTTGAATTTTCTGCGTGAAAAATAGCCGGGTTAAGGAAACATCCAGCTGCATGTAAAGGATGGTGGAATTGGTCGGTCCACCTTGTCTGAATCATAGACCATACTCTACTGACTAGTCTCTCATTCGCCCCACCTTTTAAATTTTTGCTTATTTGATCTTTTGCTCTTGTCATCGCGTCGTAGATATAACCCATGCACGGCTTCTCTTCCGTATCAACCAACCGAACCAAATCAACCAAAGGAGCGAGTACTTGACAAGCTAAATAAACATTGTCCCAAAATTCTTGTTTTGCAACTATTCTCTCAACTCTCTTTCCTACTGGTTTCTTTGCAAAGTCACTTTTGGTCCATTGTTCCGACACAAATAACACTTGAAGATGATGGCGATTCTCATGTACACTCTTTAGAGTATAAAACTGAGTTGCAAACCTTGTTACACAAGACCTGTGCAATTCCTTATTCTTTGTCAACTTTCGCATCATATTTAAAACCCTTCCGTGGTTATAAATGTAAACCACGACTGCCCTTGCATCACTTAAAGCACTCTTTATTTTCGGTATTTTCTCTCCGATATCTCCTATCATGAGGTTCACACAGTGTGCTGCACATGGTGTCCAAAATAACTTAGGATGTTGTTCTTCTAAAATCTTTCCCGCAGCTTTGTAGTTTGAGCCGTTATCAGTAATGAACTATAACAAAAAAATGAATTTATTTAAATAATATGGATAAAAGTTGAAAAAGTAATAAGAAAACATGAAATCATTAACATTCTGAACCTAGCAGGTACCTGCAATATATTTTCTTCTCCAACATCTTCGATCACTTCATTAATCATCTCCACAATTAATTGAGCATCCTTTACATGCTCCGATGCATCAATCGACTTTAAAAATATCGTGCCAATAGGACAATTGACTAAAAAGTTAATCAAACATCTTCCTTTCCCGTCTGTCCAAAAATCAGACATGATGCTACATCCGTATTTCTGCCATTGCGGCCTAAACGAATCTACAAACTTTTTTGTATCTTCTAAAGCATCTTTCAACAATGTTACACGAATATTATGATAACTTGGAGCAGGCATACCTCTTCCATATTCTCCAACGGCATAAATCATTTCTTGAAAGCTATCATCACGAACGGCATTGAAAGGTAAGCCAACTGTATAAGCCCAAGTTGCAATCTTTTTCCAGGCAACCATCTTCAAGTTCTGTTTTATTGGATTGTTTTTATCCAATGTGCTTTGTTTTGTTTTTCCATGATCAACCTTAAGGATAGAATCAAGAGGACCGCGGACATTACTAGCACCTACGGACTTCCGTTTCTTACTAACATTCCCCTTATATTGTACCTGATCATCCACATCCTCATCTTCTGATAAATCTATAGTATTCAGAATTTCTATAGTTCTCCTTTTTTCCTTTGTTATCTTTTCTTTTTCATGCATTGATGCAAGAACTCTCTTTGTTATTTCTGTTGTCACTTTAGTACAACCTGTTACATCTCCTTTAGTATGAGTAAGGTGTTGTTTTAACCTTGTGATCCCTCCAGGCATTTTCTTGCCACAAAGTGTACACCAAATATTTCCTTTTTTTGTAGGATCTTTCCATTCCCAAGCCATATCCCCATTTGTACATCTTATACCAGTACCAGCATCCGATGAAGTATTAGCACCACTGTTCGGATTTGCTGAAGCATGGACTTCATACTTCTATCTGAAACAAAATAAAAAAAAAATTTTCCAGTCCAGGTTTATCTTTTTATTTTTTTATGTGCATCTCTAGAGATAAAAAGAAATTTGGTGGCTGCTAATAAAAAGAAGAAGATAGGTTGTTATAATATTGTATGCCAATGGCTGAAAAAAAGTCTACAAAAACAGAATTTTAAAGATCATAATCTCCCAATCAAAAAGCTCGCCAATTCTCGCTAATATCCCGAAATACTTCCGATTTTGATCCGAGATTTATTTTCAGGCCGAGATCCGAGATCTCGCCGAGATCTCGCCGAGATTAACTGCCCAGACTGTGCTATTACTTAAGATATGCAAAGACATAATTGCAGCTGATCAACCAAATTCTCACATAAGAAGGATTAAACAAAGGAATCACCTAAAGTCTAAAGGGAACAGTAATCCAGTGCAGATACCAATGTTTATTTACCCTTTAGCGGCTCAAATAATGGGGTCACTTCATGCAGAACAAACGTTGTAGATACTGTGCAGGACACAAGTACGAACAAGAAGCATATGCCCAAATTACATGCTGTCCATCGATTGCAATGCAGACATGGAGTTTACAGAAGAATCTGAGACAATACTTAAAGAACTAGATGATAAATAGCATACATCACGACTGCCAATATTTACAGGATGATTTGATAGGATACATTCGTCTACAAAAATGTAACATTCCAATGTATCATTGTAAGCAAATTTAAGCTCTAATGCAGAACTGAAAAAATATACACTGAGAAGGTGAGTTCGGAAAATAATGATCACTAATGTAATGCATACTAAATCCAAACTATTACACATTATTTCCAAAACACACTATAATCCCACCTCAGATATCCAACATATTTCTTTACCTAATCGTTGAAACAAACATAAGAAATAAAAAAGGGTTACCCATTCTTTGTCTAACAAAGCTTTAACTTCCACAACCAGAATAACATGAAGCGTGCATTTTAGGAAGGAACAAGCTCCTATCATACAGCATTGCTCTCAATCCAATCACACTTGGCTAATATCAAGCACAATACCGGTGAATCCAAAAGCACAAACGATAAGTTGATTAAATGCTAATTTCAAACTAAACGCTTATTCCATTAAAGTCACTAAAAAAACAAAACACAGATATCAACATGTTTCAACTACTACCATTAGAAGCAAAAATTAGCATAAAATCCAAGCTTACACCAAGATCTTATCTCCATCTCCATATCCCATTAACCATCAAAAATCATCTCGTAAAGCCGTAAACTACCCCAATTAGTAAAACTTGTCCATTTATCCCCAAAGGCTACCTCTGCAAAAATTTAAACAAAACATTAGTAAAAAAACTCGATACGAAAATAGTAAATTATACTAATTACAAGTCGTTATGGTTACCTTTCCGGTCTCGATCTCGTCTGGTACTTTATACAAATCAGGCGTTATCTCCGTTAGCCACAATCCAGGAAACAGAGTCTGTAACAATAAAAAAAACTAATTAATCAAAAAATTTATAAAAATAAATTCATAAACATTTTTTTTATAAAATAACTTACATCTAATTGTTTCTGAAGAGCTCTAGGTCTTTTGTTAGGCTTACGTGGCAACCTCCGTCCAGTCATCTTCGTAAAATCATCTTCAACTTCACGCCGTGATAACGTCACCGAGAATTTCTCCCTTTTCTTCTCTCCGTTAAATCGGACCGGCGAACTAATATTCTTCCAAACATTAACCTCGTTGACTCCGTTGACCGGCGAGCGTGGTGCTTTACAGGCAGCTCTTCTGGTTCTCAAATTCCAGGGCGACGACGTGACATTCGCCGGAGATGACGTAATCGGATGAATGAATCGTTGTTTAAGAATAGCGTCTTTGATCTTACCTACCTCTTTATGAAAATCAAGCATAAGTTTCTCTCGAGTAGCTTCGATCTCATCATCTCCGATCAACTTCTTCATCTCCGATGATGATGATGATGATCTGAAGCGTTTTTTGACAGGTGCCACGTCATCGTCATCAGGATGAACCTTGATACAACGGAGAAGCTTCTGGTTGCCCCACTTTAAGCAAGGGAGATCGAAATTATGTAACGGTTTTAATCGGTGCTCCATTGATTGTTGTTCGAGGGAATGTACCATTAATTTTTGTGTGTGTTTTTGAAGGTGTTTTTGGTGTGTGTGAAATTTTTTTGGTGCGAAAGATGAATAAATGGGAAGAAGGGGTGGGAGGTGAGATTTTATATTGAATGAATGTGTTTGGGGGGAGAAGGAGTGCCAATGTGCGCCGAGGGTGCGTGCGTTTGGTAAGGGATGTGATGAGCGAGTTTTTTGAATGAGGTATGCTACATCCACAAAATCTTTATAAAAGATTTTCCACAAAATGATATGGCATACATGGATAGGAAGATTTGAATTCAAAAGGATGAGAGAAGTAATTTCGATAATTTTTATTGTTTAAAAGACATTTTGTGAAAGTTTGTTTGTAAAAGCTTTGTGGATGTAGCATTTTTCTTTTTGAATTGGGAGGTCAAAATGTTAAAAAAAAAAATTCTTACAAAATGATTTGTCATGCAGTCATTGAGAGTTATGAATATAAAAGATAAAGAGAGAATTGATTAAGATTAATTTGATGGGTGACAAGTCATTTTGTGGAACTTTGTTTGTAAAATTTTTGTGGATGTAGTATTTTTCTTTTTTAAAAAGGTACCTGCCTCTTTAATTTGTAGGTATTTTTCAAGTAGGATTAGTTACTTGGTTTCGGGTTTGGGTTGGTGGGTGTAAACTTGAGTACGAAGATGATATGTTTAAGTGAGCCGCTGGTTGTGGTAGCGGTAACTTATTTACATATGTACGTTTATTCGTTTCTTTGAATGGATTGGCGAGTTGAATGATTTACAAGAGTCAAGCATGTTAAACAGGTAGTGATTCGATCCATTTCTCTTTTATCCATAAATTATTTTATGCAACATGGGGTAAATGGGTTGGCGGATCAACTTGTTAAGACGTATGACCAAAATATAAATATAACTAATTTTGTTCTATAAAATTTGAAAGGAATTACTGACTCGACTACTTTATTTTAGGTGGTCATGACTCTAATATTTTGGTCGATTTGCCCATGATTTGCGACTACCGTCACGCATACTAAAGATAACACTAGAGAGATTGATGCGATTACCTAAAAATTGTTAGGACTTAAAACCACCCACCTCTAAATGGTTACTCTACTGGTTTAAGATCTAGAACAAGTTCAAATGAAGCTAATGATGAACAAGTTCAAGATCTATAACTTTTTTATTCCGCGTAGACGTAAAAACAATACTTATTATGAATATGATGGAAAATAAAATTTTCTAATAGCATAGGTGCAGTGGCTCAAGTCAAACCGTCACTTGTGCGTCATGTCATGTCACCTCACCATTTCCCTTTCACTTCATTTATCACTCACACTCAAAAACACTCTCACTAATCACTCAACCGTAACCTCACTTTTAAGACTCATCATACCAAATTAAAACACAAATTCAACACATAAATCAATTAAAAGAACAACACAAAACCTCTATTTGGCGCAAGCCAAATTCTTAATGTCTGGTTTGACGAGTGTGACCAACGATGCAGTGCCGTGGGTTTGAAGAGAGACACGTCGACTTAGCGATGATGCTAAGTAATTGCACCCATTGCTCCAAAGAGTTTTAAAATTTCTGGACCTTCCATCATGAATTCTCCTAAAAAGAATACCACCAACTTTAGAGTTTTGATATATCTTCTTACTCTTTTTGCCTACTTATCTTCATACCAACATGAAAATATAACACATGTTCTTCACTAATTATACCGTCAGTTTTTTAATATATCAAAATTCTGAAAGTAGAAAAGTAAGTAAAAATATTTAGTAGGAATAATATCATTTCTTCCGACTTTAATTTGGAAACACTGCCGAATTAATTACCATATACATGCTCCCCAAGTCACTTTCTCCTCAAGTTTAGTATATATCATGTTTGAAAATAACTTTATGTTTTATTTTGTGACACAACCGACACCGAGACCAAAAAAAGTAATAAAGCGTACTGAGAATTCCCAATGAGTCCATAGGCAATGAAAGTAGGATGTGTGGCGCGAATCAAAGTATGACAAAGAAAATATGTTTGATAATATTGTGCAAGTGTCGTTATAAATAGAATAAGGATGGCAAAATGTCATTGAAAATATGTGCTGTGGACGCAAGACACTGAACGATTTATTTTTTTCCTGTGACATCAGCTTTTTTTCTCCAGTGATTTACATGCAACCTTTTAACCACAATAAGGCGTACATTTTTTTTAGAATTAACAAGAAAATTAAAATTCATTAATACAAAATTTAATAAAAATACTTCAACGGCTACAAAATTTCAAACCCCCACTTTTCACCCATAAATACTCAACTTTTACATAGATTTTTGAAACATGAGTTGATCTCTCCCACATATCTTCGAAGATATCAAAGAGTATGTTCAGAACAATGTGATATAGACGATGCCGCTCGTCAGCAAGCTATCATCGCCGTAATTAAGTTGTTTAACGAAGCATACCATGCAACACAATCTTTGAAGGAACAATATGTGGAATGCAAAGACATTCCGCCAGAAAGACGTGTTGTGATCGAAAAAATTTTGTACGATGAATCCATGAAAGATCTGAGGTTGAACACAAGTTGTGGAAAAGTGTGCAAAAAATACGAAATAATATCAGTCACAAAATCCGTTGGATGCACAAAGAAAACACATTGGAGATGTTATTGTATCGTAATATTAATTTTTTTATGTATTGTATTTTTATTTAAATGTCGTATTTATTTTTTATGTATTGTATTTTTATTTAAATGTCGTATTTCTTTTTATGTACTGTAATTTTATTTTTATTTGAATAAAATGTGTGTGTTTTTAATTAAATTGAAAAAGCCATTATAGAGGGAAAACGATCCGTTAGGATATATATCCGTTACAATACGAAATTCATTCATTTTAATAAAAAGACAAACTACAATACGAAACTTGAAAAAACAATACGAAAAATGGTTCGCTTATTTGTTTTCTAAATGCATCCAAACAACTTTATTATTGATTTGTTTTTCTAATTTTGCCGCATTTCTAAACAAAGCATTATGCATCTCGTAGTCTTTATCAGATTCTTCTTTCAAAAAAGTGTCAATCAAAGCACGTTTCTCTTTCGAAATGTCATTACATTCCTCGTATTCTTTCCGCATATCATCTTTAGCTATGATTGCATTCTCAAATTCAACGGCTAAGTTCATAATTGCTAGCTGACGAACTTTATCTTCCTCGATTTGTTTATGAACCATAGCTTTGATTTTATTGACGTGATGTGGAAGCGAACAGTTTGAAGCGGAATCTGAACCGTTAGATATCGTAAATAAAAATGAGAAGTATAATATAAAAGTGGTTTAAATTTGTGTATAAAATGGTGAAATGAATGGGGTATTTATAGGTTTTAAATTTAAAAAGTTTTTTTCATTAATATAATGGTAACTTTTTAACTTTTGTGTTGTGTTTCTTTTAGTCGTATACACGACCCATTCGACCAAAACCGATCTCCTCGACCGACAAGCACAACCACCTCACAATGAGGCGACCAACTATTACTAAGAGTCAACCACAAGGTCGACCGACCTATTGTGACCAGCCTAAATAAGACACAATTAGGGTCAGGTCGTTCGGTTTATTAAGTTCGATTAGTTCAGTTGATTTTTTTCTTCATAAAATCGAAAATCAAATCGAATTGAACAATTGACAATACATGGTAATATAAGGCATACAAATCCGTTCATTGCTTAATGTATAGTTTAATTCTCAACCAGTTTGTCCCTCCAATAGTTCTAACAAGTATTTGATACACGTGTTTCAATGCGGGACGTTTTTGTTAGCCTCAATTTATTGAGTCGAACAAGGAAGCTCGGTCACTCTACAATGGAGCTTCGGTCTTTAATTAGTTAACGTTGTAATAGAATATTATCGGGAATCGGGCTCGATAGATAATCTAATATTGTATATGTTTCGGGTTTAATCCCAAGCAAAACCCGAGCCCGGGTCCTAGTTAAATATCCCACGCGTCGTAGGGATATATATATAGATATTTTCCTAAGAAAATATCTAAGAATTCAAAATCTCACAAATATCTTTTTTTCTAAATCTAATATCTTTTTCTCTCATCTCTCTCTCTTCTCTCTCTCTCTAAACCTTCTTCTCTTTTCTTCTTTCTAGTTCTTGATTCGTGTTATGAAGTGAAGTGTTAATCGGAACCTACAGTTTTGTATACGATACTTGAAAGAAATTATGAATATAATGAAAGAAACAAAATGAAACAAATAATTTTTTGTTTATACTTTACACAAATGGAATAATTCATTAAAAAGTTCTGATTATTATTTACACAAATGGAATAGTTCATCAAAAACTTTATCCACTACAGTAGTTGCACCAAGGATCTAAAGAAAATATACAAAGTCAACTTGTATACGCGGAGCAGCTCGAGTTGCATTCCTTACAGCGGCTATAGCGTCCTGAAAATCTACCCATTTTGTTATGCTAGCCAACCTATTTTGTCACCCTTCCTTCATAATGTTGTGGTTAAACCATATACTTTTTTCTATAAAATACTAAATATTACTAAAAAGATTTATGATGCACCTTAAAAGTTTTCGACCGAGAGCTCAAGACGAAGCGTAGGACCATCATAGTAATGCAAGACTGGCCTAAAAGCATTTTCCTCCAGTGGTTTGCAGAATCTCTTGATACGGATTCTCACCTGATGCAGTAGAAACTAATGAGGTAGAATGGAGCAAACAAAGATCACACATCAGAATCATATTAATACATGAAAGAAAGCAGATGGTAACTAACTATACCTAGACAAGAAAGTCGATTTTAGGTAACACTTCTGAACTAAATTAATTCATACCTTAATACCTATCAAAATCATGTATAATCACAGTATAATAGAGCTTTGGTATGCTAACCTGATAAATTTATTTTATTAAGGTTATGAGATATGGAACGACATACCTCAGTAGATACAACCTTAGAATGTTTTTTATGGTTCTTTATAACAACACCAACCTGAGGCCATTCAGTGTCTCATTCTTGCCAAAAAGATGGATGTAGGAGCCAATGTTGGGTTCAGTTCCTTAGCCCTTCAGTATCTCAGTAGATTTAAACATAAAATCCCCTAAGTATTACTCAAGCTGAAGTCTTTCAGTTTGAGTCGCTGAAGTTTCTTCAGCTTCAGCTCTTTAGGTCCTTAGAAGATTGGGAAGTATCTTCACTTTAGTTTATGCAGCGGATCAGAAATTGAAGAAGGCCTTTGCAAAGAGCTTCAGTTAAGCTTGGTTGACAATTTCAAGCTGAACGTTATCTATCTCTTTAACAGAATTTTGAAACTTTGTTTCACTTCTAGAAGGTTTACAAGGCGGGAAAAAGATTGCTTTATGTCAAAAGGAATAAAGCAATCTTCTTGGGAATGACTACTTCTAGAGTTGGTATAGAAGTACAATAACTTTTCCTTAAAGGACTGTACCTGGTACTTTAAAGCACGTCTGCATTAAATGGTATCTCAACCACCCATTGAATGCATGACACACGTACTAGGTTAACTTGTAAACCCTAATCCCTTTACCTATAAAAGGAAAGGGATTCCTAGAGTAAATTTTATCTCTTCCAATTAATGTGATACACATTGAAGAGTTCATTCATCTCTCAAACAAACTGAACGGTACTACTGATAGTTAAAGCTTCAGTTTAGTCATAAGTAGTTTGTTTTCTTACTCTCTTAACATTGGTTAGAGTTTATGTTCGAAGGAGATAACATCCCAATTATCATTCAACCACCTTGCTATTTCGTAAGCAAGGTGTGTCATAGATTCTTTATTTGATTCTAATACGAACCTATACGTTGAAAAGTACTTCTGTGTGTTTTAAACTTGTTCTTTATATTCTTCATATATATATATATTTAAAACTCACTTCGTTGCCATGAAATGTGATTAGTTTAACTTGATAAACCTTATATCAGATTCCAAGGGACCAACAAGTGGTATTAGAGCAGTGTGATTAATAAAACATTTTCAAAGTTTTTTTTACTGCTTAAAAGATTTTTAAAATCAAGATCCATCTTAAATGGCAGCAGTAGAAGTACCACAGAGTCTTGAATATAGGGGTGGCCAGTTAAATGCCGCTCCTGTACTAGAAGTGGAAAATTTCACCAACTAGTGATGCGGTCGTCGCAAGACTTCTACAAGAAGTTTTATAACTCCCTAGGCAGAGCACCTAATCGTTGTAGTAGTAGTATAGGCAAGACTCGGGGGGTTGTTATTGTTCACTCAGGGAATAGGTTGGGAAGGCTTGATCACAGTCTAACAGAATACTAAGGGTTGAGAGAAGATTATTTTGGTATTTTTATGTTTATGGAAAGCAAGTAAATCATATATTTGTGAGGTGGTTTGGTTTTAACTATTAAACTAAATAGAAATCTACGCTACTAGTGATAACAATAAGATAAAAGACTGTGTTTATTTAATCATGTATTACTCCCTAGATTGCTTATCCTAGTGTTGTTACCTTGTCACCCTTGTGATGATCTGTGTAACTATTTCCTAAGTCATGAACGAATTACAAGAACCCGCCGTCTACTTAGTATTCCGCTAGAGCAACGCACACGTAAGGTAGTATGAAGACTATTACATGGCCCCTAGGAGTACACTAAGTGCATGTGAAATATATTAAAATTAGATCAACCATATTAGGGGGCAAGGTAGTATGAAGACTGTTACCCGATGGTATCCTTTCTACACAATCATGTTTCCCTAGACATATCAACAGCGATACAGACAAAAACTAGTTTTCTAGAGCCTAACATGCACATCCATCACAAGAAGCAACACCACTAAGATCTACATTCTAGGTTTCATACAATCATAAATAAACACAATAGAAGGTTTAGCCAAGCATATTAAAGATAAAGCAAGAGCATAGATAGATCAAACAACACATAGACATATTGAATGATTAAATAAACCTTACTTGATTAAAACATGAGTTGGAGGAAGTACAATAGGGTTTTTAGGCCCTAAATTCGTCCCTAACAGTTGCTAAACGAACTAGGGTTCGTACCCTCTTTTTATTCTAAAGTTACACACTCAAAACCCTAAATTCGGGTTTGTATATATAGGAAAAACGATGTGACGGCGTCGCGTTTTAATCGTGACGCCGTCATGAAAGAGAATATTCTAGATAATGGGTTGGGTCATATGCTCTGACGCCGTCGTGGAATCATGTGACGCCGTCTTGATCTTCGTGGTGACGGCGTCACGTTGTATCTGTGACGCCGTCTCCAGCCACTGTAGAGAAATTCTTGATCAATGTTGGTGTAGGTCCGTAGTCTTGTCCGTTTCTTCTCTAAATGAGCCCAAGTCACGTGTAATTCTTCCAAATGCCTTTCAAATGAGAAATACCTAAAAAGGAACGATTAAGTACCTATTTTGGGCATAAATGCACGATTTAGGGGGTTAAACGACCCTGAAAAAGTGTATAAAATGACACCTCATCAAATACCCCTACACTTGGGATTTGCTTGTCCTCAAGCAAATGGGCTTTTCTACCTAGACAATAACAATATGAGGGGTCATTTTACCTACTCTTTAAACATATTCTACAACACAACCTTCTAGACCTCGTAATTAAAAGCACGGAAAGTATATACTAGCACCTCACATAAGTGTTTGGGGATTCTCTCTTTCACTTGGTTGTATAATAAATTATAACATATGGGAGAAACGGAAAATCAACACTCATTACCTGTCATAGCATATAAATTACCATAGGCTTGGTAAAGGATCAAACCTCCACCGCTAGATGCAAGTATTATTCATTACTATCTAAGAGGTCTTTATAAAGGGTTGCGGGGTGTAGGTGTAAGATAACATATAATGGAAACAGAAACGGATGGGATACATTTGGGTGGTGACTTCGGGTAAATTTGGGGTGGAAGGGTTAGCTAAATATTTACACGAATACACGTTGGTTTGGTTGCTAAGCCAAGAGTCGGACAAAGATATACAAACTCTACACAACTCTACATCAATCTCTTTCTTTTTCTTTTCTCATTTTTTTTAATAACATAATACATCACATGGGGTTTATAATACGTACCCCTACACTTGAGGTTTTACATGCTCGATATTTACAATCTAACTAATGACCCGTATTGAGGTGGATCAAAATAACATGGAGATCATTTGACAAATATATGGGGGTATTGACTTAACTTTTCTTCCCCATTCTTCTGTGAAATAAATACTACCATGAACCCCAATCGTCCCAAAACTGTATTTACAAGGATAAGGACTTAGCAACCGTGTACTCAATATTTAACTTGGGTTAAACACAATAATGCACTATAAAATGAGTACACACAAGGTAGGCTAAGGCTTTTTGGGTGTAACAATTGGTTTAAGGGTTAACAATGCTCTTCATTAATAGTCTGAATTAACCAGAAAATTACAAGAACCGTGAAAAAGGATAGGCTCGGAGGGTTGTACTAGGGGTATCCTGCACTAATAATGAGTGCATGGCAAGGGTGTGGGATAGTTATATGATCGGTGTGACCATCATAACAATTACAGGTTTGAAACATGGGTTAATCCTAATGCCTCTTATCAAGCAAATCCTAATACTCACTATGCGGTCTCGGGATGCATCACAAAAACAAGTTCTAGAATTTAATATGCAACCGGTACACTTTCATAATCCTAAAATAACCAATACCAATGTTCTAGAAAAGGCGACAAAACCACGCATACACATCTGTAACGATGGAATAGACACACATGATTGCTCACTCCTTAACTCGAACCGGGTAAAGATAAAATTATCTTGGGTTACCGATGATAGGTACCCGAATTCCTAAAGATCTAAGGGCAAACCTCACATTGTGGGGGTGGAATTTTGAGGGTTTTTATGCTAGTCATACAAATTCCTATCTATGGAACGCTAGTAATACTCGATTTTCGTTGGTATGTATAGTAAAAAAAATTAAATTTTGGTAAAAATCACCCTTTTATGCTATGTTTAAATATATTACCCATCTTTTTAAGGACAAAGCAAATGGCAAATAAAAGAATAGTTTCTAAGGATTATTTCCCCCTACACTTAAGTTGAACATTGTCCCCAATGTTCTCTAGAAGTACCCGTTAAAACAGATAAAGGGAAAAGAAAACAAGGAAAAGAAACTAGTACTCCCCTAGTTTACTCAATAATGGAGAAGAAACATGCGATAACTGGTTAAATCGTCCTCCGAGAATCATCCAATGAAACTTCCTAAGAACTTCCAAGCTTCTTCTCATCAAATATAACCTGTAATCAAAAGAACAGATGAAAGCTATACCAAGCATAAAATGTGCGATTTACAATAAACAATAAAATTTAGGGATCTACTCACGAATTATAGATAGGATGAAAGAATTGTTAAACTTATCAGGTTTTGCAGGTTTATACAGAAGAATACCTATATTAAATGTTGCACAAGTTTTATTTTCAAAAATAATTAAAAACTTTTGAGTTTTCTGGACCTGGGCGTTTGACGCCGTCGGGATTGGTGTGACCCCGTCACAGGTGTCGTGGTGACGGCGTCGAGTGTTAATCGCGACGCCGTCTCCACCGTCTGTGAAAACAAAATTTTTGTTTTTGATGAAAAATTTCCTGCACTTGATTCCATAAGTTAGTTTCTGTATAAATTGTTGTATAAAACCTAAGATTTAACAAATCAATCATATGACTCGATACTGACGCGAATTAATCTAAACAATTCATTTAACATGTTTGAATTTGGCTCAAAAGCAGGATAAATTCCCCTACACTTATTGTTTGCAAAATACCTTTGATTGAAATTAAGACGAGGTTAAAGACAATGCAAAGCATGATTACAAGATAATTCAAACATAATAAAACTAATAGTGAAGAATTAAAACATACATGACACTCCTAATATGCGGGAAAAGTAAATTGGGTTGCCTCTCAAGAAGCGCTTTTCTTTATTAACGAGTCTTGTAGCTAGACTCGAAGTCACACGTCCTTACGTGACTTCTCCTTCGTCTTCCTCTTCTTTCTTGGTTGCAATAAGAGTAGGATGCATGCCTTTGAAATTCTTGCTCCTCCATTGGTTAAACTGCATTTCCCTTTCTAAGTGGAGTTTTATCTTTTCTTCCCATTCTAGGACTAGCCTATTAACGGTCATAGTGAGGGCTATGGGTTCTATGTAGTTTTTTACTCCTTTGTCAATCATATTGAGAATGGTTCCTAATGAAAACTTACCTTATGCTTTCCTGACCTTAGAGTTATCGTGCCAGTATCGAACTTAATTGAGGCCTTGGCTATTGTCAAGAATGTTCCTAAGATGAAAGGTCTATTTTCGTTTTCCCTAATGTCCAAGATCACAAAATCTACGAGGTACACGTGTTCAACGATCTCAACTAATACGTCCTCAGTGATTCCTAAGGGGTAAATGTACGAATGGCTTTTCGTCGGTGAGTTTCTTGTAGGTGGAGTAGGGCATGACATTCACGTCGGACCCTTGATCGACGAGGGCGTTAATGACTTCTTGCTTTAGGTACATATAAATAATATATAATAATAATATACTACTTATATTAACCAAACCAAATCAAGTGACCCTTGATAAGGTTTAAAGAAAGAAAATCAATGAAGTCCGATTCAAAACCGGACTCGGGTCGTTCTTCCCAACGAGGAGTGCAAATTTGAGAGTCGAAAGTCGGTTTGATATTTGATGTTTGAATAGAACAAGATTTGATTGGATTTGATTTCTAATTCTACGGGAAAGACAAAAAAGGCATGCTAATACTAACAAATAAGGCAATTAACAAAGAAATCAAATAACGGGAATCCTAAAACGCGTCTAAATTATCAACTAAATCAAAATTAACCCTAAAAATGCAAACTTAGTTTCTAAACCTCTAAAATGATAAAAGAAAATTTTCTAAAAAGGAATTATATTTTTTTGACTTTTTAATAATTTTTTATGAATTAAAAACCTATTTAATCTATTTAAAATTCTAGAAAATGACAAATTAATACCTAAAAATTTCAAAAAATGATTTTCTACTTTAGAAAAGTCTAAAATATGATAATAACTAAGAAAACTATTTTTTACTACTTTTTATAACTTAAAACTAATTTCTAAACTTAAATTAAAAAGCTAAAAATGAAATTTAAAATCTAAAAATGATGAAAATGATTTTAAACTTTGTAAACCTCAAAATATTATTTCTAAAACTAAAAACTATTTTTTTGTAATTTTCTGAATTAATTTACTAATTTTAAATGACTTTTAAAAAATTTCGAAAAAGAAAATTAATTAAAAATATTAAACAACTAAGGAAAAATCTGAAAAATTGCATAAAAGTCCTAAATGGTATAAAGGGCCTAGGAAAAATAAGCTGGATAAGCCAGCTTATCAAATAAGCTAACAATAAGCCCAAACAAGCTACGGCTTTTTATTGCAAAATAGGACCAGAAATGTGTATAAATGATAAATGTTGCAAGGAATAACTGAAAAAGTCCCAAGGGCGAGTGGTAGTGCAGTGTGTGAGAGGTTTGGTTGAGGTGGGGAGGTCTCGGGTTCGAGCCTTGCTCACCCTTGATATCCCCACTTCCCAAATCTTTTTTTTTCTAAATTTTTTTACACAACTTATAAATAAGCTGTAAACACACAACTTTAATGAAGACAAAATTTTTAAAACTTAAAAATAAGCCCGAATTAAGCACAAATGAGATAAGCAGTTTCAACACTTAGACTTTTTTTTGAGATTTTAACACAAACAAATTCAAACACCTTTTTTAAGCTACAAAACAAGGGGCTTATTGAATAAGCCCAGGACTGAGACTGAACACACAACAAGCTTATACCCCAATAAGCAACTAGGAACACAAATCACACATTTTGAACAACAAATAAGCCATGAAAAGGCAATGAGAATAAGCTGATTCACACAGACAACAACACTTAGAAATTTTTTAAACTTTACTTTTAAGCTTAAAAATAAGCTAACAAATAGATCCTTATGGACTTTGGACTACCAAACAGATAAAATTTAGACCTCAAAGAACACATAACAACTTTCAAAAATTTTAAAGAAAATGGTATGTGTAATTAACACGTACCAGGCACTTGCAGGTTGGATCAGCCAAATACGTCTAAGGTTCAATACGTTGGAACGTGTCATGACACCAGTCAATTCCTCATAGTCTAAGTCTAATAGGCTACGAGAACCTACCATTCTTACTAATCTCAAAAGGTCCAACAAATCTAGGTGCTAGTTTCCCTTTCTTACTAATGCGTACCACGCCTCTCTAAGGCGATACTTTGAGCAAGACATAGTCACCCACACTGCATCTCTAGAGCTTCCTCCTCTTTTCAACGCATAATTTTCTGGACGATCACGTGCAGCCTTAAGTCATCCCTTAATCGCGAGTCCTTCTCAAGTGGTCTCTGCACAAACTCATGGCCATTACAACGACACACTCCAATCTCTGACAACATAAATTGAGGAACACACTTCTACCATACAACCGCAAACGTGCACATCTCACAGCTAGAATGAATAACTAATTATACAAAAACTTAACTAAAAGAAAGATAGCATACCCAACTTCCCCGCAGTCTAGGAACGCACGCTCTAAGCATGTCTTCCATAGTCTGAATGGGGGGGGGTAGTACGCTCACGATCATGACCGAGTGACGGTCCGAGGGTGTAAGCCGTAACAAATGTCATAACCGGGATCCTAATGCCTCTTGCATTGACTGCCAAAACCTTAAACCGACTATCACGATTAGATATGATCGATATCGGCACACCATGCCTAGCAACAATCTCATTCAGGTACAACCTAGCCAATCTATCGATCTTATAATCCTCACGCATAGGTAGAAAACGAGCAGACTTAGTCAATCGGTCCACAATAACCCAGATTGTGTTATGCCCACTACTAGTCCTTGATAACTTAGTCACAAAATCCATTGCTATCCCTTCCCATTTCCATTCGGGAATCTCAGGTTGCTGCAGCAAGCCAGACGGCCTTTGATGCTCAACCTTAACCTTCAAACAAGTCAAACACTTACTCACATACACAGATATTTCCTTCTTCATACCCGCCCACTAATACCTATCTCTAAGGTTGTAGTACATCTTATCAGCTCCTGGGTGTACAGAGTACTTCGACTTATGGGCTTCGTCTATTATCGGGGTTCTCACATCACCCTTCAAAGGAACCCATATTTGATCCAGGTAATACAACGCTCCATCACTCCTAAATTTAATCATCTCATCTATTCCTCTCTGCAATCCTGCAGACTCAGCAGACGCCTCCTTCTGGGCCGCTAGTATCTTATCATTGATACCCGACTAAAGGGTTATATTCATAGCTCTAACTCTCTTGGGTTTCACTCTCTCCTTCCTACTCAGTGCATCAGCTACTACGTTCGCCTTACCAGGATGGTAGCGAATTTTACAGTCATGATCACTAAAAAGCTCTATCCAGCGATGCTGTCGCATGTTCAATTCCTTTTGACTAAAGAATGCCAAAAGACGCTTATGATACTGAAATATAGAAACGCTTGTGCCTATATAAATAATGTCTCCAAATCTTAAGTGCAAACACAACCGCTCCCAGCTCTAAATCATGGGTGGTATAATTCTTCTCATGGATTTTCAACTACCTAGATGCGTAAGCTATCACCTTACCTCTTTGCATCAACACACAACCTAGTCCTAACCCGGACGCATCATAATATACCATAAAATCTTTCCGGTCCATCGGGAAGAGCTAGAACAGGTGAATTACACAACTTATCCTTCAAAGTTTGAAATGCATTCTCCTGCTCCTCACCCCAGTCAAAGGTCTTACTTTTCTGAGTCAAGACAGTAAGCGGCTTAGCTATCTTAGAAAACTTCCCAATGAATCTATGATAATACCCTGTCAATCCTAAGAATGAACAAACTTTAGACGGAGTTCTAGGGGCTTTCCAATTCTTAACAGCTTCAATCTTACTATGGTCTACATGAATCCCATCTCCATTAATCACATGCCTAAGAAACTGTACTTCTCGCAACCAGAATTCACACTTGGAAAACTTAGCATACAGTTTCTCTTCCTTGAGTAATTCTAAGACTAGATCCTAGGTGCACTTCATGCTCTTACCGGGTCTTAGAATAAACCAAAATATCATCAATGAACACTATCACAAACTTGTCTAGACACAGCCTACACTATGGAAACTAGAAGGGGGGGGGGTTGAATAGTTTACAGGTTTGTTTTGCATTTTAAAAGTTTGCTTTCAAAATACTTAGATTGAGTAGTATGTTTAAGCAATCAACAATATTAATCAACAAAGTAAATATCTAAACTAATGCTAAATAGCAATCACAACAATATAAAGAGATGAGAGAATGAACAATCAAACCAAGACATCAAGAGTTTATAGTGGTTCGACTACGAAGCTCTTCTTCGCCTTACTCCACTCCCCGAGTATCCTACTCGAGATTTCACTATGTCAACAAGCTCCCTTCAGGCGGAGAAAACCGTTTACACGTCGCTTACGTTATTTTCCGACACTAAGCTAAATGTCGAGTCCTAATCTTAGCTAGAACCAATCTACCACTTCACAATCACTATACACTCACAAGATCTACACTATCGGATATACACACAATCTGAATCACACAATTACAAAATAATTACAATAGAGATTTGATACTTAGAAGAAGAGAGGAGAGATCACTAAATAACAATTCGTTTCTTGGCGAATACGAATGTTCTTCTCTTGCACTTGATTGAGAGGAGAGATGAGAAGAAGAGATTAGATCACTTGAAACAAGATCTAAGAATGTTAGTGATCAGAGATTTAGAGAGAGAAAAAAGATTTTAGAGAGAGAAAGTTATCTGAAAATTTCGTGCAAAGAGGTCTAATTTTCTACTGGGAATGGAGCAGTATTTATAGGCAGGAAAACCCAACAGTCACTGAGGGCGGTCCCGGCGGTCCCAGATATATCTGGGGGCCGCTCAGTAGACTACGCTCCTATTTTTGTCTTTTTGTGGGAAAGGTTGTATCAGTTATGGAACCTTCCATTTTGAGGGGAAAAAAATGAATTTCAAATTTAAGTTGTTAATAAAACGTTTCGTTTAATTAGAAAATATTTTGTATAATTGTTTTTGTGAAATAATTTTGTAAAAATGTGATGGATAAGAGAAAAGTAGTTTCTTGATCACTAATCATTCTTAATTATTTGTTTGTTCATACTTTAAGGGGACGTTTGGTACGACTGAATCGCAAAGAATGAAAATGAAGTAAAGAATGGAATCGTAAAGAAAGAGAATATGTCCAAAGATAGGGGATAATTCATAATGGTATGTTAACCCATATTACAGAATGATGTGAGGAATATCTGTTTTTATTAAAAATTTGTATTTTGTAAAATCTAAAAAATTTTAAAAAAATAAATCTTTTTTTCATAGCTTTTTATATTAAAAAGATATATTTTCGAAAAAAGTAAAAAAAAGTTTACAAAAATTTTTAAAAAAAATTCAAACTTTTTAAAATCTTTATTTTATAAAAAAAAAAAAAAAAATTTCGTACTTTTTTAAAATTTTAATTTTTTTTAAAAGTTCAGAAAAATAAAAAAGTAAAAAAATCGAAGTAAAACGTAAAAAGTTTTAACTTTTTTATTTTTTCTTAATTTTTTTAAAAACAATTTTTTGTTAAATTTAAAAAGTACAAAAAAGTAAATTTATTAAAAAATTAAGATTTTTTTAAAAGTACAATGTATTTTTAATTTTTTATAACAACAACACGTAATGTAAGCATGAGCCACACACAAGATTATCCCTTTTTTTACTAGTTATTTGATTCTCAAGTTGGTGATTCTCACCATTCTCCACTTTTTTTTAAAGAATGGTTTTGCTTTTTCATATGATCATAATAAATTCTCTATTTCTATTCTTTGATGTACCAAACTAAAGAAATCTTTCTCATTCCGTTTCTCACATTTTTATTCCATCATACCAAACGTCCCCTAAGTGATTACTAATCTTAGAAATGGAATTTTATATTAATAATTTGCTAAATGTTTATTTTTATCGTTACGTTTTTAAATTTGGTTTACATCAAAACATTGAGAGGTCAAAAAATATAAATAACGTTTTTAGACATTATTTGTGATGAGGTGTCATTTTATACACTTTTTCAGGGCCGTTTAACCCACTAAATTGTGTGTTTATGCCCAAAAATAGGTACTTAATCGTTCCTTCAGGGTATTCTTGCATTTGAAAAGGCATTTGGAAGAAATACACGTGCTTGGGCTCATTTGGAAAGAACGAACAAAACTACGGACCAATACCATTACGCAAATTGCTTAAGAATCCTCTATAGTGGCTGGAGAACAGGAGTACACAAAATACAACGTGACGCCGCCACAAGAAGATCAAGACGGTGTCACAAGATTCCACGACGACGTCACAACACACGACCCAGCCCATTATCTAGAATATTCTCTTATAACGGCGTCACGATTATAATGCGACGGCGCACAGCTTTTTCCGATATATACAAACCCGAATTTAGGGTTTTAAGTGTGTAACTTTAGAATAAAAAGAGGCTACGGACCTTAATTCGTTTAGCAGCTGTTAGGGATGATTTTTGGGCCTAAAAACCCTATTGTACTTCCTTTACTCATGTTTTTATCAAGTAAGGTGGATTTAATCATTCAATATGTCTAGGTGTTGTTTATACATCTTTGTTCTTGTTTTATAAACTATGCTTGGCTAAAGCCTCCTATAGTGTTTTTATATGATCTGTAGAAAACCATAGACAGTAGAACTTAGTGGTGTTGCTTCTTGTGATGTACTGTGCATATTAGTCTTAGTAAAACCTGCTTTGTACGTATTGCTGTTGATCATAATCTAGGGAAACATGAATTATGATAGAAAGGATACCCTTGGTTACAGTCTTCATACTACCTTTGCCCCCTAAAATGGTTAATCCACTCTTAATATATTTCTCATGCACTTTAGTATTACCCTTGGGGGCCTTGTAATAGACTTCATACTACCTTGCTTGTGCGTTGCTTCAACGGAATACCAAGTAGACGGCGGGTTCGTGTAAGTCGTTCATGATTTGGAAATAATTACACAGATCATCACAAGTGTGACATGGCAACAACACTATGGGAAAGAAATCTAGGAGGAAATACAGGAGTAAATAAACACAACCTTTATTACTTTGGTTTATCACCAGTAGTTTTAGATTCATTGTTATTTCAGTTTAATACTAAAACAAACCACCTCTCTAATTATAATTTACTTGCTTTTTCATAAAATCTAAAAACCTAAAAAATAATCTTCCCTCGACCCCTAAATTTCTGTTAGACCATGATCAAGCCGTCCTAACCTAATTCCTCGAGTGAACACTAACAACCCCCCCCGAGTCTTGACATACAACATACTCACAACGATATAGTGCTCAACCTCGGGAGTTGTAAAACTTCTTGTTGAAGTCTAACCGACGACACTGCATCAATTTTTTGCGCCACCAGACTGGATTAGTAATGTTTTGATCAGAGTTTTAGCTTAGTTTTCCTACTTGCTTGAATCCGTTCAAGTCAGAATTTAATTTCCCCATATTAGCTTTCTTGTAGTCTAATCTTTTCTTCGTGTTATCTGTTTCGTAACCCATTCTTGTCAACCACCATGGGAGACGAGAATCCTATCCATACTCTAGGAGACTACTCCAAACCTAGCCACGAGGGCTATAGGAAAACCATCAAGCTCCTCGTAGGGAACACCTTAGTACCTCTTTGATCCGATACCATCCGGTTAGTGCAAAACGGATGCTCATTCCACGAACTTCGGTCCGAGGATCCAAACCAACACCTTAAGGATTTCCTTAAACTTGTGGACTCACTTGACCTTGATGGTGAAAATAGGGAAATAATGCACCTAAGGTATTTTTTAATTTTTCCTTACATCGCTCAGCTAGCAATATTGGCTTGAACGTCTTCCGCATGATCCATCACCACATGGGGAGGAATTCATTACGACCCGATTCCTTGCTCAATGCGTTCCACTGAGAAGACCGCAAAACTCGCAGACAAATAATCCTATGTTCCAACAACATCATGGAGAATCTCTATTCGAAGCATGGACTCGTTTCAAGGACCTACTCCAAAAATTCCCTCATCATGGCATAGACCTTTGGCTCTAAGTCCAAATTTTTTATGACCATGTCAAGCCCGTCACAAACAACCATTGACCAATCAGCCGGTGGTAAGCTTCGTGGCCTCAACGCTGAAGAATCCTAGGCATTATTAGAGGACCTAGCCCTCTATGCCAACGAAAGTTGGAACGACCCAAGGGATTCCGCTAATCGGTTAAGCAATCGAATTGCCTCAAGATGTCCTGATAAATTCGACCGCAGTTAATCGAGCTCAAAAATCAAGTCCAACGCTTGATGGAAGCTCATCTTGCTCTGACACAACCTACCGAAGTAAACAAAATCACTACCTCATGTAAGATCTGCAGTGGTCCCCATGACACTCAGTATTGCATAAAAACCCTGAACAAGCCTTTGTTAAATACGTGTCCTCGCATACTGATGAAGCGAGAGGTAAGTGGTATACCTTCAAGCCCGAGCAAAACAATCTTGGTGACACCTACAATCTGTCATGGAAAAGTCACCCAAACCTTAGGTGGAGACAACCCCAAAATTCTAAATAATTTTTCAAACCTACCTAACCGGTTCCAACCTAACGGTTCAATCCCGAACCGCTCCTTCAACAACCGTCCTCAAAAATTTTAACGAACAAATCGAATATCGAGGACTGGTTTCCGATTCATGGCATCTCAACACGCTAGACTAAGCTAATTTGAAGCCGATTTCGAAACCACAGCTAGAGCGAAGTGACCAACAAAATCGACATGTGTTAAAGAGGGCCATCACCGATCGAATAGCGGGCACGCTTCCTAGCGATACGGTTAAAAACCCAAAACTGGGTACTAAACCTAGTTTGTGTCTGCTCGTAATTCTTACCAACTAAAGGATCCACAAGTCGCACCCACATCCATAACTCTATCAACACCATCACAATCCACCCCAAGCAGCCTAAAGAATCCCAAATAATGAGCCTGACGTAGGACAAGAAGAAAAAGGCAACCTTGGAAACATCAACCCTAACCCACACTTACAACCTGATCCATTAGCTTCCATCGCCACAGAATTGGTATGAAAGTTGAATTCGATGCTTGAATCGCTCGGATTGGTTCCCCAATCCTCTAATACAAAATTTGTCTGCACTAAAAGGATGATAGAGAAGTAATGTTCATCGAGATCATACGAGATGATGATGAACCTCAAAATGAGAGTCCCAATGAAGGTGAAGGGACAACAATGGAAGGACCGGCGGTAGAATACTTTGACACGTTTTCCAACAAAGATGAAGCAAAACTAACCATAAGAACCGTATGTGTGGCCTATAACCCTCAATATTTCTACAAAACCCCAAAAAGGACCCCGAAACCCCTTTGCTTATAGGAAGAGGATTCCTAGCTACCGCTAACGCAGTTATAGATTGTAGGATGGCCAAAATAGCGGTAGGAGAAGGAATCACTAGGTCGGTATTCGGTGTAAAAGGAGTAGACTTAGGTGAGGAGGAAGCACCTTATTGGACCACACTTGGAAAAAGGGAATCTTATAAACCCCGACCTAGCTCAGATGGAATAGGCGCAAAATCCCCTTACTATGTTAGGAAAGACTTCTTTGACTGCCATTTGCCCAGAGAATAGGAAATTTCTAGAGATACCGAGCTTAATCCTTTTAAGGATACCTTAGTATTTAGGAGAATGGTAGAATTTCTAGGAGCCATACCCATTAACTTTAAGTGTAACATGTGGGAATCAAAGGACCTAATTAAAAACCCAATTAACTGGGACAAACCATCCAAAAACGGAGATGGAGCTTGGCATGCCAAGATTAGATTGATCGACCCCGATTGAGAGGAATTTACCAAAACCCTTCAATCAATTCCCACTACTAGAAAGCTCTCCGAAAGAGAAAGTCCAAGAGAGATCATCGACTTGGATCACTTCTATGACACTTGACGTGTGACTTCGAGTCTAGCTACAAGACTCGTTAATAAAGAAAAGCGCTTCTTGGGAGGCAACCCAATTTACTTTTCCCGCAATTAGGAGTGTCATGTGTGTTTTAATTCTTTACCGTTTGTTTTATTATGTTTGAACTATCTTGTAATCATGCTTTGTATTGTCTTTAACCTCGTCTTAATTTCAATCAAAGGTATTTTGCAAACAATAAGTGTAGGGGAATTTATCCGGCTTTTGAGCCAAATTCAAACATGTTAAATGAATTGTTTAGATTAATTCGCGTCAGTTTCGAGTCATATGATTGAATTGTTAAATCTCAGGTTTTATGCAGCCATTTGTACAGGAATTAACTTATGGAATCAAGTGCAGGAAATTTTTCATCAAAAACAAAAATTTCGTTTTCACAGACTGTGGAGACGGCGTCACGATTAACACGCGACGCCGTCACCACGACACCTGTGACGGGGTCACAACAACCCTGACGGCGTCAAACGCCCAGGTCAAGAAAACTTAAAGTTTTTAATTATTTTTGAAAATAAATCTTGCATAACATTTAATATATTTATCTTTCTGTTATAAACCTGCAAATACCTAATGAGTTTAACAATTCTCTCATCCTATCTATCGAGTCGAACCCTAAATTCACATTGTATATTGGTAAATCGCACATTTTATGCTTGGTATAGTTGTCTTTGTCTTTGATTACAGGTTATATTTGATGAGAAGAAGCTTGGAAGTTCTTAGACATAGTTAAGTAAGTTTCCATTGGATGATTCTCGGAGGACGATTTAACCAGTTATCGCATGTTTCTTCTCCATTATTGAGTAAACCAGGGGAGTACTAGTTTCTTTTCCTTGTTTTCTTTTCCCTTTATTCGTTTAAACGGGTACTTTTAGAGAACATTGGGGACAATGTTCAACTTAAGTGTAGGGGGAAATAAGCCTTAGAAACTATTCTTTCATTTGCCATTTGCTTTGTCCTTAAAATGATGGGTAATATATCGAAACATAGCATAAGAGGTAATTTTTACCCAAATTTAAATTTTTTTATGACACATACCGACGAAAACCAAGTATTATTAGCGTCTCATGGATAGGAATTTATATTACTAGCACAAAAACCCTCAAAATTCCACCCCCACAATGTGAGGTTCGCCCTTAGATAATATACCTTTAGCTTGTTCGAGTTAAACACAATATATTCTTTATCATTTCATATCTTTTATTTTTTTTAAGGAGTGAGCAATCATGTGTGTCTATTCCGTCGTTACGGATGTGTATGCGTGGTTTTGTCGCCTTTTCTGGAACATTGGTATTGGTTATTTTAGGATTATGAGAGTGTACCGGTAGCATATTAAATTCTAGAACTTGTTTTTGTGATACATCCCGAGACCGCATAGTGAGTATTAGGATTTGCTTGATAAGAGGCATTAGGATTAACCCATGTTTCAAACCTGTAATTGTTATGATGGTCACACCGATCATATAACTATCTCACACCCTTGCCATGCACTCATTATTAGTGTAGGATACCCCTAGTACAACCCTCCGAGCCTATCCTTTTTCACGGTTCTCATAATTTTCTGGTTAATCCGGACTATTAATGAAGAGCATTGTTAACCCTTAAACCAATCGTTACACCCAAAAATCCTTAGCCCACCTTGTATGTACTCATTTTTAGTACATTGTCGTGTTTAACCTAAGTTAATTATTGAGTACACAGTTTCTAAAGGGCCTATATCCTTGTATAATACAGTTTAGGACGATTTGAGATTCATAGGTACGTATTTATGCGCGGAAGTATATGGCGGAAGAAAAAGTTAAGTCAATACCCCCATATGTTTGTCAAATGATCTCCATGTTATTTTGATCCACCTCAAATCGGGTCATTAGTTAGATTGTAAATATCAAGCATGTAAAAGCTCAAGTGTAGGGGTACGTATTATAAACCCCATGTGATGTATTATGTTATTAAAAAAAGAGAAAAGAAAAAGAAAGAGATTGATGTAGAGTTGTGTAGAGTTTGTATATCTTCGTCCGAGTCTTGGCTTAGCAACCAAACCAGCGTGTATTCCTGTAAATAATTAGCTAACTCTTCCACCCCAAATTCACCTAAAGTCACCACCCAAATGTATCCCATTCGTTTCTGTTTCCATTATATGTTATCTTACACCTACACCCCACAACCCTTTATAAAGACCTCTTAGATAGTAATGAATAATACTTGCACCTAGCGGTGGAGGTTTGATCCTTTACCAATCCTATGATAATTTATATGTTATGACAGGTAATGAGTGTTGATTTTCCGTGTCCCCTATATGTTATAATTTATTATACACCTGAGTGAAAGAGAGAATCCCCAAACACTTATGTGATATGCTAGTATGTACTTTCCGTGCTTTTAATTACGAGGTCTAGAAGGTTATGTTGTAGAATATGTTTAAAGAGTAGGTAAAATGACCCCTCATATTGTTACTGTCTAGGTAGAAAATCCCATTTGCTTAAGGACAAGCAAATCCCAAGTGCAGGGGTATTTGATGAGGTTTTATTTTATACACTTTTTGGGGTCGTTTAACCCTCTAAATCGTGTATTTATGCCAAAAATAGGTACTTAATCGTTCCTTTTCAAGTATTTCTCATTTGGAAGGCATTTGGAGGAATTACACGTGACTTGGGCTCATTTGGAGAAGAAAGGGACAAGACTACGGACCTACACCAACATTGATCAAGAATTTCTCTATAGTGGTTGGAGACGGCGTCACAGATACAACGTGACGCCGTCACCACGAAGATCAAGACGGTGTCACATGATTCCATGACGGCGTCATAGCATACGACCCAACCCATTATCTAGAATATTCTCTTTCATGATAGCGTCACGATTAAAACGCGACGCCGTCACAGCGTTTTTCCTATATATACAAACCCGAATTTAGGGTTTTGAGTGTGTAACTTTAGAATAAAAAGAGGGTACGAACCCTAGTTCGTTTAGTAACTGTTAGGGACGATTTTAGGGCCTAAAAACCCTATTGTACTTCCTCCAACTCATGTTTTAATCAAGTAAGGTTTATTTAATCATTCAATATGTCTATGTGTTGTTTGATCTATCTATGCTCTTGCTTTATCTTTAATATTCTTGGCTAAACCTTTTATTGTGTTTATTTATGATTGTATGAAACCTAGAATGTAGATCTTAGTGGTGTTGCTTTTTGTGATGGATGTGCATGTTAGGTCTTAGAAAACCAGCTTTTATCTGTATCGCTGTTGATATGTCTAGGGAAACGTGATTGTGTAGAAAGGATACCATCGGGTAACAGTCTTCATACTACCTTGCCCCTAATATGGTTGATCCACTTTTAATATATTTCACATGCACTTAGTGAACTCCTAGGGGCCGTGTAATAGTCTTCATACTACCGTGCATGTGTGTTGCTCTAGCGGCATACTAAGTAGACAGCGGGTTCGTGTAATTCGTTCATAATTTAATAAATAGTTACACAGATCATCACAAGGGTGACAAGGCAACAACACTAGAATAAGCAATATAGGGAGTAATACATGATTAAATAAACACAGTCTTTTATCTTATTATTATCACCAATTAGCATAGCTTTATATTTAGTTAATAGCTAAACCAAACCACCTCTCAAATTATATGATTTACCTGCTTTCCATAAAATATAAAAATACAAAAATAATCTTCTCTCAACCCTTAGAACTCTGTTAGACTGTGATCAAGCCTTCCCAACCTATTCCCCGAGTGAACGATAACAACCCCCGAGTCTTGCCTATACTACTACTACAACGATCAGGTGCTCTGCCTGGGGAGTTGTAAAACTTCTTGTAGAAGTCCTACGACGACCGCACATCACACACCCACAAACCCAAGTCTGAAGACTCCAACCAAGAAAAGCTGTATTTATTGCACATGGATCTTTGCGGTCCAATGAGAATCGAGAGTATCAATGGGAAGAAGTACATATTGGTTATTGTTAATGACTACTCACGGTTCACTTGGGTGAAGTTTTTAGAATCAAAGGATGAAACTTTCGAGTTCGTGATTAAATTTCTGAAGAAGATTCAAGTTCGTATAAATGCAATAGTCAAAAACATTAGAAAAGATAATGGAACATAGTTTGTGAATCAGACACTGCAAGCCTATTATGAAGATGTCGGGATCTCACACCAAACCTCAGTTGCGTGCACTCCAAAACAGAACGACGTTGTCGAAAGACGAAACCAAACTTTAGTAGAAACTGCGCGTACTATGTTGATATTTTCTAAGGCTCTATTATTTCTATGGGCAGAGGCAGTCGCGACAACTTGTTATACCTAGAACCGTTCTCTGATTCGTAAACGTCACAACAAAACATCATATGAACTTTTACATGACACAAAACCCGACTTAACGTATTTTTACGTCTTTGGTGCATTGTGCTATCCAACCAATGACAGTGAAGATCTGGGTAATCTGAAACCCAAAGCTAATATTGGAATTTTCATCGGATACTCTCGCGCAAATATGGCTTACCAAATCTATAATAAATGGACCCGTTTGATCATGGAAACTATCCATGTTGAATTTGATAAGCTGACAGTGATGGCTTTTGAAAAATTTGGTTCAGGACTCGAGCTTCAACTTATGACTCCTGAAACAATCAGTTTAGGACTCGCTCAAAACCCTTCTCCCTCAACACCTTATGTTCCACCAAATAAGAAATACTGGGATATCCTCTTCCAACCAATGTTTCATGAATACTTTTAGCCACCAAGTGTTGTATCACGTGCTACTGTTTCCGTTGCTATTGATCCATCTCTTGTTGATACAACCGGTACACCTTCCTAAACCTCAGTTGATCAAGATGCACCATCTGCTAGTACTTCACAAACTCTTGAGGATTTACAAGAACTAGTCTTACATTAAGATATTAAAGGACAAGAACCTCCAAATGCACAATTTAATGACCCCTTCACCAATATTTTCAATCAAGAACCAAGTTCTAAGGAATCAACTTTAAGGGTTGTCATTGAATCAGATTTGCATTCCAACCACCAACCATTTAAACATCTCAGCAAATAGACAAAGGATCATCCATTAGATAATGTTATCGGTAATCATTCTCGACAAGTGTCTATAAGGAAACAACTACAAACCGATGCCATGTGGTGCTACTTTGATGCTTTCCTCACTTCGGTCGAACCGAAGAATTATAAAGAAGCATTAAAAGAATCCTCCTGGATTGAAGCCATGTAGGAAAAAATTCATGAGTTTGAATGACTGCAAGTTTGGGAGCTAATACCTTATCCAGATTATATCATGTTGATTAACCTTAAATGGATATTCAAGGTTAAGCGATATGAATTTGGAGGCGTATTAAAAAATAAGGCTAGGTTAGTTACTGTAGGATTGATATACCTTAGTATAATAAACCTTTAGCCTGTAAAGGATGTTACTTCCTTGAATAAATCCAAGTC
>BQNB010016596.1:6755-18335 GCA_026074375.1 Tanacetum coccineum | reverse complement strand
TCAGAAAGTTACGATATATACCCCTTGCATGGATAACGTTTACAAAACAAGTCTGAATTGCCATGCAAGCTTATTTTAAGATTTCAAATGATATTTGCAGGTGATATCTTATTAATATAAGCTAAAATATGAAGGTTTAACGTAACGAAAGTTCAAATTAATGATTCGTTAAGCTAGAAATCAAAACGGGTCGAATTAAGGTTTTATAATGAAAACACGTAGGTTTTTAATTCAAATTCCTTCAAGAATTGATAAAGTGGTTATAATAACATTAGTTAAGCATGTTAGGATAGATTACAACAATATTTTATCATATTAGCTCATAGATTCAAGAAAAACATGAAATTAGGGTTTCGGGTGTATGGTTTTGGATCAAAATGGAAAATGAGCATGAATTGAGTTATAAAACTTTAACAAGGGTTTATTTAGGATCATATGAACATTATAAAAGTGTAGGAGCAGAAGTGGAACATCCAGAACCTGGGTTTGAGCTTATAGCTTGGAAACGGGTCGAAATCAGGACTTTTAGCTTCGTACGCCTAGAATAACGACTCCGGGGCTTCTTTTCTTGGTTTATTTTTCTTTACTTCTGTTCTTAAGACTTCTTAGGACCTCTTAGGAACTTCTTTGAGCAAAGGATTGCTGCTATAATGGGTTATAGAGGAGGAAGTGGGGGATGAGTTGAAATGAATGGTATGCGAGTCTATTTATAGTGTTCAAATGAACTTGGTGACCAAGGTAAGCAATGAGGTGTCTCATTTCTGTAGTGGCTGTGTTGGAGAGTCTATGAGGGTGATGTGGTGAGGCTATGGTGGTAGAATAGGTCATGTGGAGATGGTTTGAGGTGGTGACTTGCCACGGCTGCCTTGGAGGCTAAGGGTGGATATGTGGCTTCATTAGCAACCATGGAATGTGTTAGACCTGCTTGTAAGCTGCTATAGGAAGCAAGGAGGTGAGTCATGAGGTGCTTAGTTGCAAAGAAAGTTTCAAAATGGGTCAAAATGCAAGATTGTAGGTCGCGGGTAAACTAGGGCTCGAAATGGGTTTTCAAGCTTGCATTTCGAGTACTCTTGTGATATAATGATAGATATATGTTCACAAGACTTGTATTAAGGATTATTAGCAAGAATTGATAGGTGGTTCGGGTTTAAAATGGGTGAAAACGAGTAAACGGGTCCAAAGTCAAATTAGGGCACGTTTAGGGTTTCTTGGATTTATTTCGTGTATAATTGAGATGAAATGATGAAATGATGATAGAATATGATTGATAATGTTGTAAATTAAGTTATTACAACTTATTTGAGTGTTGGTTTGAAGTTAAAAATAGATAAATATCGAGAAACGGGTCATGGTTTAGTATTTTGCTCGGGTTAGGGTTTCTAGGTTTCATTTCATGAAATCTTATGAAATGAGGATGATTATGGAATGTAAATGAAGTATATGACTTGCTTGTAACTTGTACTTGATGGATTATACAAGTTTCCTTGGGAAAACGGAGGTAAAACAGCTATTTTGGATGTCGTGCATTAATGACTTGTACATTATGCTTTAAAGGACTTGTACCTTATTTTGGAGGGAAATTATATTTAAATGAGATGTTATATTACTTGTATATATGCTTTAGTAGCTTGTACATTCGCTTTAGATATTAACCTTTCATAGAATTAGGGTTTAGAGGTATATGATAACGGTTTAAAGCCCGTTTTGATATAACGTTGCGAATGTACTTTTAGATATTAACCTTGCATTATATGAGTAATGTACTTTGTAATAATGATATTAAGATATTAACTTGACATGTTATGATGTTTGCTTGACATATACGAAGATAGGATTGATATAGGTAGGTTGCGTGAGCTTGTTAACTTTAGATATGCAAGTTACATTGCATCTTAAGAGATTAAAGCAAACATTTCCCTGGGAAAAAGTGATATATTATATAACAGAGAGATATTACATTGGTGAAATTTGTAGGTTGTTATAAGTCAAGCTAGAGACTCGCACAAAAACAAGCGCTTCTCGGGAGGCAACCCGTGTTTCTATCTTTTCTTTTTCTATTTATTAATAAGTGTGATGTGAGGAGGCTCGCCTCTTCCTTTCTCGTATTTTATGTTTTGTGATGTTTGTCCAGGATTGCCCGGATTTTTAAGATTCTCGTGCTCGTGGTTTTGTCCATCATCCACTCGATCTTCAATCCTTTGCATGTTTATATTGGGAATCCAATATCCTAAATCTTATCGACTAACGTTTATCTATTAGCATACTTAATAAATGGTTTTAGATTTGCGTAGAGACCCCTTTATATCAAGATTATGTTTTATAACTGCATTTGAAATTAGTAAGAGGGAATCTCACATTGAGACAATGATGTAGTTCAGTATGGAGGGGAATCTATCATTGATTATACTGCGACGTTGTTCTCATGTAACCCATTTTTCCACCAAAAATATGTGATTTATGTAAAAATAGCAAAATTTAAAAATTTTTGTGCATAAAAGGGATAAGATCGCCATCGTTTCCATCTGGAAATAAAGTGATAAAATAGTGTTATGAAACAAAATATACTCATGGTGAGAACGAGAAATAAATTTGATTTACCGACCGGTTTTTATTCCTTTAGCTTTTTTACTTAAACATATTTAATCGGAGTTTTGTTGCTAGTATTTGTAGTGCTTATCCATTATGTGAACTCGATTTATTAGAATTAGATTCGTTGCCTAGTCTATGCAACTGGTTAAGTGCGGAACAAAGAAAGAAAAAACAAGAACACAAGAAGAACAAGGAAATTGTTAGAGTTCGAGTGTATAAGGTTCATGTATATTTAAGCGTGGAAAAAAGTTGGTTTTCTTTTAGAAAAAGCTTATCTTTAAGTATTAATGTGGACTTTTCTCCCATTGTTTGGTCTCACTTATATATTAATAATGTTTAATAAACAAGGTTGCCCGGTTCAACTTAATCTTTAGTGATTTTTCACTAACTTGGAAGACGATGCAATAAAATAGGTACACATCAGGATTTGGAATTTGGTCTCATACTTATATAAATCATATGAATAATAGCTTTACTTACACCTTATAAAGAGCTTACGGGTATATAGTCTATAAGTAGTGTTATTCATGAGAAGATTTCTTATGCCTTAAAGAGCTAAGGTTTATGGCGTAACAGTGATTTAATTTGTTCATGCCTTTAAAGAGGCCTAAGGGTATAAGGCATGCCATGATAGAATCATGTTTAATAAGATTTGTTTTGTACCTTAAGAGCCTATAAGGTATATGGTGCAAATTAAATCTCACTTGATTTATGTCTTAAAGAGCCTTAGGGTATATGACGTAAATCAAGTTAAATAAATAAGTAGCCTAATAAAAGCCAAATTTCGGTCACCTCGATGTGACTTCATCGTGGTTTCAGGTGGATAGGGGGTAAGAAGCTAATTTTTATCTTAACCGTTTTCTCCCGCTTTATTTTCGGATTTACTAAATATTGAAATAAGTCTTAAAGAGCCTTCAGGTATATGACAAAAATAAAATCTTGAGATACAAAATTAGGAATAAGGAAGGAAAAGTAATACACAATTAGTATTTATGAGTAGTGTTAGTATCATGACTTGTATTTGAAAATGATCTTGTTTTTAAGCTTAGTATGGAGGAGAGAAAGTTGGGGACGATGAATTTTTTTTCTTGTTCCATGATCCTAAGTATTATTAAAGAATAATGAAAGCACAATGTCATGAAGTGTTGAAGTATAGAAAGTTATGAAAAAGCATAAAAAAATGGAAAAATGTTGAAAATGGAAAAACAGGGCTTTTCAGAGCTAATGTTTCTTTAATCCCTTAAGATGAATACTTAGCAACTTTTCGAGATTATAACACCCTGTGTTTTCAAGTCATTAACGACATCGATAAATCTACTATTTATTTTTAGCGTTGTACGCGTTTGCTTGTGATTTCATGAATTAAGTTTAAATCGCGTAAGTTAAAAATTAGCGTTCAATGTAAACGGGCATCAAACAATTAAATGTTTACATCAAGCAAGGGTTAAGTAATTATTTGAGGATAATTATTAACCTTGTTCATTTTATTTTTATTGGTTGCGTAAAGTGATTACGTTTCACAATAAAATGCGTTTAGGCACTCCCGGAACCACCAAAACTTTTCTACGCTTCAACAAATACCCACATTTATACCCAATACATAAAAACTACAAAAATATGTCATGTATATGTATGTATGGCCGGATATGGTCTAATGTATACAAGAAAATCTCATAAAAGAACACATCTCCATGTTTTCATGGGATGTTCTCAACTATTAGGGGACATTTACCATTTTCTTCAAACTTTGACCAAGACTAAGACCAAGGACTTCCTTAATACCCTCATGGTGTCTCTTTGACTAGTATTACACATACATTACTTATACCTTGCATGAGATAAAAGAACCTAACACTTAACACTTAGCAAAAAGCAAAAATCTCTCCCATTTTCACCATATAAGCCCACGGCTCAAACACCCTTATTTAATAAATCCATAACAATTTTTCTACAACCCATACACTTCTATACACATCCATCTAAAGTATTCTAAGGTGATCTCAGCATGCCTAACCACATATTTAAGTGATTACCAAGAAAAGGAAAGATAAGGGTTTTCTAAACCTAATCTAGGGTTTCATCTTGCAAGCTTTGGTTTTGTGACTAAACAAGGGTTTATCACTTATTTGTCACCATCATCATTCATCATAAGGTCTACTTTAAACCTTTATGCTTTCATTTTATGAGTTTTTATGTATATGATGTGCTATGTAGTGAAATCACCATTTAAGGTTTTTAAACATGTAAAATGGAGTTTTTACTTGTTGTCATCATATTGTACACTTTTATATATCTTATGATGTTAATGACATCATGTTAAAATGGAAACATAAGTGATTTACACTCTTGGTTAAGCATAAAAGTAATTATGTATTAATTAGGGTTTTTGAAGTTACATAATATATTACAAGTTAAAGAAATACAAATGACATGTTAAGGTTAATTATGGACTTATATTAATGTTACTTGAACACTAAAATAAAGTTAGGTTGGAAGAAATACACTTGTACACACTTGGTTTATGTATAAAAATGATTATGGACAAAACTAGTAAATTAGGGATTTCTTAAGTAAAGTTATGATTTTTAAGTGTTATCATGGTTTTGTTAACCTTGGTAACTTGGACATATGAGGACTATTATGGACAAATAAATTCTAATATATGGATGATGTATAATATATATGAAATATAAGACATATGGTGGGTTACAAAATGGAAAAGTATGAAAACAAAGATTAAAAATGAACTTAAGAGAATCACCACAACATTCTGTCCAAAATATGAATATTTACCTATTTATTTTATGTTTTTATAAGATAATACAATTCACGATGATTCCGAAAAGGTAAGAAACTTGTCAAACGGATTAATAACGAAAAAGTTACGTTAAAACGAGTTATACGAACTTAATCAAAACGGAGTTTATAAAATAACTTTTTATAAATTTATATCAAAACAGCAAGTTTGTTATTTTTATTATTAAAACAACATATTTAGGATTCCCAAAATGATAAGAATCGCAATTTTTTCAATTTATAACGAAGAAGTTATAAAATTTCGGGGGGTTTTCGGTAATTAAAATTTAATTAACAAGCTTTATAAAAAAATAATGTTATAAACTGCTGAAACAGTAAAAAATCACCATATTTCATGACAGAAAGTTATATTTTTGTAAACTCATAAAATTATAGAACTTTCATTACGGATCGTGCTCGAAAAGATCGTTAAAAAACGGAGCTATTAAACGAATAAAAATACGACATTTACGGGTTTTAAGACAACAAATACGATTTAATTAAAACTCACGTATGGTGTGAACAGTTCAAGTTACTTGTCATCATGGCGACAAAATTTATAAAAATGTCAAAAATCGATTAAACCCGTCTTAATACGAAAAGAATGGGCTAAGAACGCAATAAGAGAAACGGATTAGAAACGTGAAAGTTATGACAATTTTACCAAAAGTATGTTTATAAACGTTTTAATTTTATAAACATGTTTTCACTCAAACAATTAGATGGTGATTAGCTATATAGACGTATTGCATGGTAGGAGTACTTAATGTAATTAGTGTTATACGACCTTAATTTAATTAGGTTACAATTGGTCGATTCGCGTGACGCGTTATTTGTGATATACTTGGCATTACTCACTCAAGGTGAGTTCATAGCCCCACGTTTTACATGTTTTTATTTTATAAAGTTTTGGGGTGAAAAACATGCAATGCTTTACAATTGGGGGTGGGGGGGGAAACCCCCAACAAAGTGGTTAAGATTCATGTTATGATTACGTGTTGCCTAAGTAGCGATAACCCATATCTGAGCCCATTATCATGAACTGTCAATCGCGGGATTGTGAGCGCAAATGTTATTAATTGATCTATTGGGTTTGACAACCCCATTCGGGTGATTAGCTATCACTGGACAAATGAACGTATACCATGTCGAATATAGGATGTTTCGGGTTAGAACATCACCACGGGCAATGTTGGCATTAATCTTGGTATCATACCGTAAGGCTGCAGTGACCATGAGCTTTAGAGCAAACGTAATTAATTTATATGATGTCTTGCATCTGTTGCTTTTCATACACTTGGGAAATCTTATGGTTCCTTACAATACATGATTTATCAAACCTTGAATTCACCAACATTTATGTTGTAGTTTTTAAGCTATGTTTTTTTTGGGGAATCAGTAAGCAAGAGGTTCAGGGTTACATTTGGTGGTTTTGATTGGATATCATGCATTAAGGATGTTGTTGAGCATTACATTTTTGTATAACTTGTATGGGCTAGAAATTCTTTGTACTATTTGAACATGTGGAAGTGAAGCTTCGGCTTATGTAACAAATACTTTGTAAATCCAATGTTATCAGTTTTTAAACGACTTTTTTGGTACGTTCTATATAATCTTGTGTTATTTGATCTAGAAGTAACACGCCCGGACTCTTATTGCCGCATGCGACCCAATTTGGGGGTGTTACAGATTGGTAATAGCAAGATGCCCAAAGAGAAAGGTTTTAAAATATAAGAGAACCAGGTCAAAATGTTTTTGCTGGACTATAACCATTTTCAAACAACGAATTCATACAACGGGGTTTTACACGGACCATACATATGTAGCATCATTCATGCGTACTTTCTTGTTGCTTTTGTTGGTTGGACTAGAAGCTATCATATTTGTATTTCATGTTATCGATTAATTGTTATATTATATAGAGTCTTATGTTATGTACTAATATAAGCTTATTTTGAATTTTCAGATTTAGTCATGTCAGATTCGGATGAATCAGGGGTTACACACACGGAGGTTTCCAGCCCATTTGAGGATCTATCAGACATAGGATCACCGAGAGCCGATGATCACGAGTTCCTTGAGCTACCTTACATGCCAGAGGACCCATACTTGGAGGCCGCTCTTCAGGCACCACCCTCTCCAGATTACGTGCCTGGCCCTGAGGAGCCAGAGCAGGCACCACCTTCGCCAGATTATGTTCCAGGTCCAGAGCATGCTGAGATCGTTGCTGAGGATCAGCCGTATGCTGAGGATGCCTCACCCACTGCACAGTCACATGATTATGTTCCAGATACTGATCCTAAAGGCAGATCTGGTGGAGGATGGACGATGAGTGGCCCTGAGGAGGATTCCTATCGACTTTCTGCTGATGGGAGGAGATGACGGAGATGATGAGATGGACATCAAGGAGGGAGTGGACGATTGATATGGGACATCGACGCCGATGAGGAGGATTAGGATGATGAGATGGTGTTGTAGGTTGACGAGGAGGTGAGGAGGAGGAGCACCCAGCTCCTGCCTACCCTGTAGTTGTTGCTTTACCAGCTACTGCCCCGTCTGCAGAGGAGACTGAGCCGTTTGAGACTGATGAGTCTGCGGCCACACCACCACCTCACCCTGCATATCGTATGACAGCTAGGATTACTATTCCAGAGCCATTACCTGTACCAGCATGGTTGTGATTCTGGAGGTTGCAGACTGTTGCTATATCTTCCCCACCAGCATCACACTATCTCCATGGTCTTCATCACCACCCCAGATTCCTTTCCCACTATCACCACCCTCACCTGTATTGACAGCACCACCTCCTAGTCCTATTCGTTCATTAGGCTATCGAGCTGCCACGATTCGGATGAGAGCTGAGGCTGCAGCTACTTCTCATTCTCTACCATTACCACCACCCTTCATACTCTCCCCTACCAGACCAGATGCACCACCACCCATGCCCACATCAGCTCCTACTTCATTACCACCATTGTTGTTACCCTCTGCCAGTCATAGAGAGGATAGACCCGAGGTTAACCTACCACCTCGGAAGAGGTTAGGTATAGCTCTTGGTCCCGGATACGAGGTAGGAGAGAGCTCCGCCGCTGCTGCTGCTAGACCAGCTGGAGGTCTTAGGGCAGATTACGGCTTTGTTGCCACTATGGACAGGGAGATCAGGCGTGACCCAGAGAGATATGTTGGATATGGGATCACGGATTCGTGGGATGAGATTGTTGAGACCCTACAGGGAGCTCCAGTTAGTACTGACACAGAGTTGGGTGCACACGTGAGAGAGTTTGAGTCTATGGTTAGGCGAGACACAGATGAGATCTACACGATGTTAGATGATGAGCAGGGTCAGAGACAGCTGTTGGCCGGTCGGGTCAATATGCTGTTTAGAGACAGACGTGGACATGCACATACACGACTTTTGATGGAGACTGAGGCTAGGATGTCTAGAGAGGCTTGGGGATGATCTATGGATGCGAGTGATCTTGCTCGTGCAGAGGTTATGTCACTACGCACCACAGTTCATGCACAGATGTCAGAGATCACAGAGTTACAGTCAGCGGATCGTAGTAGACGGAGAGCGATTTCAGATTTGCTAGAGACGAGCTCACTGCAGGGCATTAGAGGCACGAGTTACAGTGTTAGAGACTGAGGTGCATCGCCACGAGTGGCAGCGTCAGGCTGCAGATGATTTGGCTGTTCAGCATATCATGCGTACCCAGGCCCTGGAGGCTGGAGCACGCGTTGACACATTGGAGGACACTGGTAGCAGTTCCTAGACTTTGGTTATGATTGTAGCTACTATGCAGTCTGTTAAGTTTTTATGGGTTACTCCCAGCTAGCAGGCGGTATAGATCTTTTGTTTTGGTTAGCTATCCTGTATAGATCTTTTATTTCTGATTAGCTATCCTGTATAGCCTACTAAGTATTACGGGTAACTCCCGGCTAGTATGGCTTTAGGTTGTATATATTCTTTTGTAACCTAATCGAGGTGATCATTTTGTATCTGAACCAATCATGTATGTTTTCCAGTTATATATGGAATGGTGGTATTATGTCATGTCTATAATCGAATTTGTGGTGAATGAATGTCGATTTGGTTATATCATTGTTGATTACAATTCAGTTGTACATTTCACTGTGTGATGTGATCTCACTTTATTTATCATGGATATGTCATGTCATGGTTATGATTTTATGAAATCTAACGGGTATTGTATTTTCTTGTGATTGAAGAAAATGGCACCAAAACGAGCCACAAGGTCAACACCGGTCACAACAACACCAGCCCCAACAGCAACCACAACCACTACGGTCACTAATGCCCAACTCCAAGCTATGATTGACCAAGGTGTCACTGCCGCTTTGGCAGCACGTGACGCAACCAGGAATGGCGTTGACAGCCATACTTCGGGAACGGGTGTCAGGGGATCTGAACGCGTTGCTCGAGAGTGCACTTACCAGGATTTCATGAAGTGCAAACCTCTGTATTTCAAGGGCACTGAGGGAGTGGTTGAGTTAACTCAATGGTTTGAAAGGATGGAGACTGTTTTCCGCATAAGCAACTGCTCGGTGGAAAACCAGATCAAATTTTCTACTTGTACTCTTTTAGCAGGTGCTCTAACATGGTGGAATTCCCATGTTATGACTGTTACTCATGATGTTGCATATGCAATGACTTGGGTCGATCTGAGAAAGAAGATGACTGACAAGTATTGTCCAAGAAACGAAATGAAAAAGCTCGAGGCTGAATTGTGGAACTTGAAAGTGATAGGTACTGATGTGGTTAGGTACAACCAACGTTTCCAAGAACTAGCACTGCTGTGTGTTAGGATGTTCCCTGAGGAGTCAGACAAAATTGAAAGGTATGTCGGTGGATTGCCCGACATGATCCATGGAAACATTGTAGCTTCAAAGCCAAAAACCATGCAAGAGGCTGTTGAAATGGCCACTGAACTAATAGACAAGAGAGTCAGTACCATTGTTGAAAGACAAGCTGAAAACAAGAGGAAGTTTGAAAACACTTCCCGAAACAATCAGAATCAACAACAACAAAATAAGAGGCAAAACACCGGCAAGGCATACACTGCTGGATCGGGTGATAAGAAACAATATGGGCCATCTAGACCCCTATGCTCAAAGTGAAATTACCACCATGACGGTCCGTGTGCTCCAAAGTGCTACAAATGCAACAAATTTGGCCACATCACCCGTGACTGTAGGAGTTGTTCTTATACTTGTGTTGATGGGATACTTGTTGATGATGCATCTTGGTCAATTGAAGTTGACACAGGTGAATCGGCTAAATTAACATCTCTTGGTGTATCAGCTACTTGAACTGGAGAAATAGCACTCGGTGGAGGATTGAAGTATTCATTGAACATGGGTTGGAACAAACGATCCCAATCATTTCTGTTTGGTGGGATAATAGGTTGTTGAAGAACAGGGTTTGGTACGAGTCATGAACTGGAAGTTCCAGTAGTCATAAATTAAAGCCCGGGTCCTGAACTGAATTGTTCAAAAGCTATCGCTGTCAGCTCAACGAACATTACATGAATGGTTTTCATGATTTCTGGGTTCTCCTGTTATAGATTCTGAAAGCTTTCTTTGCGGGCACATAACCAACTAAAATACCAATATCAGCCTTTGCGTTTAGTTTACCCAAGTCCTCACTGTCATTGGTCGGATAACATAGTGAACCAAAGACATGAAGAAATGATAAATCTGGCTTCTTGTCGTGCATCAGCTCATATGGAGTTTTGTTTTATCGGAGACGGATCAGGGAACGGTTTTAGGTATAACAAGCCGTATTGATTGCTTCGGCCCACAGAAATAATGGAGCTTTTGAAAATATCAACATTATACGAGCAGCTTCCACTAGAGTCCGGTTTTGTCTTTCGACAACGCCGTTCTGTTAAGGAGTGCGAGCAACAGATGTTGGATGCGAGATGCCGACATTTTCATAAAATTCTCAAAGGGTCTGATTGACAATTTTAGTTTTATTATCTATTCTAACATTACGGATTGTGGCATTCAAACAAACTTGAATATTTTTGATGCATTTGATGATAGCATCTGGAGCTTCATCCTTTGGTCTCAGAAATTTGACCCACATAAATTGTGAGTAATCATTGGTTCGATCCAAATAGTCTATATATAGTTAAATATATATCCTAAATATCTCAAATTAATTATAGTATA
>BQNB010016595.1:0-71382 GCA_026074375.1 Tanacetum coccineum | reverse complement strand
CAAAGCTTCATACTCTTTTTTATGCATTGACCATTTCTTTCTAGTTTCAGCATTACTTCCAACATTCTTATCCTTATTATTTTCCATTCTTTCCCCTTGCTTTCTCCTGTATTCCAATCTACTCCTAAACTGCCCTACATTAGGTTTCACCTGTTTAAGTCTACCCTCATTTTGTTTTTCATTATCTTTGAATCTGTTCTGATGCCTCCCAACATTCCTCCATCCTGTTTGATTCTCACCAGACTTACTAGCTTTATTGTTTCTTGTACTTTGTTCCTCAGCTTTCTTCTTTGCTAGAATTTCTTCCTTAGCAGTTCTAGGCCTCGTTTTGCACTCATTGAAGTTATGACCAAAGACTTTACAATGTGTGCAGGCAGCTGGTTTCCAATCATAAGACACATTCACTATTTTAGTCCATTTTACCTTATTATCTTTATCTCTATAGTGCACCTCAATTGTTTCCTTAAATTCTTTATTAGCATTCATTTCTACTAGAACCCTTGCAAAATCCAGTCTTCCCATACCATCATGACACATAGTAGCAGTCATTGTGTCCATAAACAATGGGTTACCAAGACTGCTAGCAAGAGTACTAATACCATCACTACTCCATGCTTCAAGAGGTATTTCTGTCATTCTTGCCCATATTGGTAGCTTACTATGTTCAACCATTTGCATACCCATCTCATGATTCCACTTTTGAACAATAAGGGGTTTCTTATTCACCATCCAAGGCCCTTGATCAATGACAGAATTAAGGCCTTCTATATCTCTGAACTTAAACAAACATGTGCCATCATTGTTCACAATTATGTCCCTAATCCCATACTTTCCCCACATTTTTTTTTATTTTACTTGAGTTCATTAGGAGCCATTTTATACCCACAAAATATCCACTAGCAGTCAAATTCCATCTTTTACTTCCTTTTTTCACCAAAAATTCATCAAACACTACTACCTCACCACCAGAGTCATTAGTCATTAGAGGTTTGTAATCGAATTTTCTAATAATTTCATCTTTCCTTACTATACTGACATATGTTTCCTTTTTCTTAGCATTCTCAGACTTATTGTTATCATTTGTATTAGTTTGACTACTATTATATTCATCATTTGGATTATTATTACAATAAGCATTTAGTTCAGCATTAGGTGAAGAACAATTAAGATCATAATAAAAGCTTACCCCATTGGTTACTGCTGGACCATTCTCAACATTATACTCTTTATCCATAGTCCCAAACACCCATATATTCTCTTTCATAACAGTTTCCCTAATTTCTTCCACTGATCCACCCATTGATTCATCCTTTTCAGTCCTAATTTCCTCTGTAACTTCCTATTCACCATGACCATTCTAATTTTGACTTTGATTCTCCATTACATGATCAGCAAACCAAATAGGAACTCTTTTTTGCCTTCTAGAAGAACGATTGTTAGCCATTCTTAACCAAAACAGCAAAAAGTAGAAGGAATTCAGAATTAAAGCTAAATGCTAACAATAAGGAACAATCTAACGGAACTAAACTTCAAAGAACCACAATTCAATCACCAGTAGCAAATAGTTGATACATTTTCTCAATAAAATTTTGAAATCCGCATTTTGGCTCCAAAAGCGCCATTAACGGATTTTCAAAAATAGCTAGGGATTTGAAAAAAATTGTATCAGTATGTGCGGAATGAAACACTGATTCCGAATATTGAATTGGTTTTGAAAATGAAGCAGTTTTTGGTTAGAAAATTCAAGTTTTAGTGGTGTTTTAATGGAAGCTTTTGAGGGAAAAGTTGTTTGAGGAGAGAGAAAAATATCAGCAAGTTTTTAAGTTGGATTATTGTCACGAGCCAAATTCTGAAGGGTCGGGTTCTGCTTAGAAGGCGTACATGAATGCAAGGGTTGCTGGTTTATTCCTGTTGGTCTTGTTAGAGTAACCCAACGGTAAGGGTGTAGTACGTGCCACGAGTAAAGGACTCGATATGGCACCACACTGGTCGGGAGTTGGGGCCGCTCCCCTGATGAGTCCAAGGCAGGACGAAACCAGTGAATCTCTATTATACGCGGGATGGATGGCTGGTCCTTATCGGTGTAAGGACGCCACTCGAGGTCGAAACGATGACCCCGTGACAAGTGGTATCAGAGCCAAGTCGGACCGAGGCGGACCGAAGCAGAATCGTTCAAGTTGTTCTCCCAAAACGTTCTTAAAAGTATTGGCTGCGCAAAGGTGGTGGGAGTGATCTCCCGGGATGTTGAAGATTCAATATGATGTTGTGTGGAGTTCACAATGTCGCATTCGATGGAATCCAGAAGGAGTAATGGACTAATCCAAATGGTGGATGACAGTCGCTGCACGCCGGATCTTAAGTCGCCAGAAAGAGTAATGGACTAAAGTGTAGTCGCTGCACGCTGGGACCCAAAGAGTAGAAAGTCGAGTGTCTCTTTAAGCCGTAAAGCCGGAGTAAAGCCAAATCATTTGAAAGATGTCGTTCGTCGGTGTGAATGACCATGCACGAGGTCGTGCATGAAATGGTGGTGGGAGAATGTCACGAGCTAAATTCTGAAGGGTCGGGTTCTGCTTGGAAGGCGTACATGAATGCGAGGGTTGCTGGTTTATTCCTGTTGGTCTTGTTGGAGTAACCCAACGGTAAAGGTGTAGTACGTGCCACGAGTAGAGGACTCGATATGGCACCACACTGGTCGAGAGTTGGGGCCACTCCCCTGATGAGTCCAAGGCAGGACGAAACCAGTTAACCTCTATTATACGCGGGATGAATGGCTGGTCCTTATCGGTGTAAGGACGACACTTGAGGTCGAAACAAGGACCCCGTGATAAGTGGTATCAGAGCCAAGTCGTAGTTAGCCGGGCTTCAAGATGCAATCTTGGGAAGCAAGTTAGGATTAGGTATTCACACTTATATATACCCCTCAATGTAATTGTAAACATGGAGGTTCCGCGGTAATCATGCGAACGACCGCGGACGGATCGTCTATAACTGGATCCGCGGACGGATCGCTGGGTTTGGGCCGCGGCCAATGTGAGATTGGGTTTTACTACGGCCCGTTATTGGCAGGTTGGGCCCAAAAGCCCAAGTAATGGTGTGACCCAAGCCCAGAGGCTTGGTACACCTAGTATACGTCATCAATAATACTTATACCTGACAAAAAGAACTACTTTTTTCCTATAAGGTTTTATTATATTTTTGTTGTGGCATGAAACGCATTATCGATAAAAACGATGACTAATTTCGTCAAGGAACTCTCTAATCCAACTTTAAATGGCCCCGCAATGGCTATTCAAACATTATTATTACCTCAATAATCACGATTAAAGTTGTGGTAGTTACAAATCGAATAATCAAGACACGTCGAATAAGTCAAATTAAGTACGAGTCCCACCATTTCAAGCTACCAAAACCATGCCAAATTTGTTCTAACATTAATAAGTGAAATTGAACTCGTAAAATTTTCTTAATTGAGGAATGGGAAGGATCATATATAGTTTTTAGACAATTTTCTCTAATAAATATACAACAATTTATACGTACTAAATTGTTTTCTTAAGATGGTTTATATGTGATCGACAAAACCATGTATGCGAGAGAAGATGTGAATTTGAAGTTTTTAAGATACAAAAAGTGATAATCTGATAAAAAAAATCTACACATTTGAAAAGAGAAAAGTCATTTTGGTCTCTTAGTTCTAACAAATAAAAAAAAACATTTATTTTATTTTCTTTTTCTGCTTCCAAACACATATAAGAGAAAAAACAAAACACGTTTTTTTGCCTCTTATGTCCAAATATAAACAAACGCACTTCTTTCATTTTTTTCCGTTTGTAAACATAAGAGAAAAAACAAACGCATTTCTTTCATTTTCTTTTCTCGCTGCAGAAATAAGAATTAGGGCTTTTAACCACACTAATCCACATTGGTGGTGGTTGTATATCTTGGCTTCTAGCACGTACTATAAAAATGATGACTCGTCAAGAATTCGATCATAGATTTTAACTTTATTGCATGCATCACAAGCTTGCAGGTCATCATTTGATTCCAGTTTTTGATTTGATGATATAGGTCCATTACTTGCCAACTTCACTTGATTCTATCGTCAAAGTTAAATAGCATATAATTTACGCGATAGTTCTTATTACGTAAGTGCCGGTCGTGATACAGTCATCAGAGACGGAGCCATGATTTAGTAATACGGAAGGTCGAGTTTTTTCCCAAGCAAACACAGCCATATAACATAAATAGCAAAGTTTTTTAAAGCGTACTTTCTTTAGAAAAAATAACGAGAGAAGTCCAAAACAGCATGCCATAAACATTAGAGACCTAGGTGTAGTAACACCATAACACCAATTTTTTGCCGTCACGTCAACGCCACATCAGCATAACACCAACACCAACACCACTCTCAGGTGTAGTAACACCATTAACACCACTTTTTGAGACCCATTTTTTTTTTCTATTTATTTAACCAAATTAAATTATAATTAAATATTTCATTATTTAATAAAAATATAAATTATAAATAAAAAAATAAAAAACGAAAAAAAGATTAAAAAAATTGATCTACACCCCTTCTTCCTTGTTCTTCTTCCTCTCGATCTGTAACAAAAAACACACACACACGAAAACACACACTTAAAAAACACACACCAGAACACACACAAAACACACTATGCACACACTCAATTTTTTAAAAGAAAAAAGAAGAAAATTGACACCAACGCGCGTTGGTGGCTTAACGCCGAGCCCAACGGCGTTGGCCAACGTTGAAAGACGGTGTGGTAACGCCACCAACGCGGCTGCCACATAGACATAACGCCGGTGGTGGCGTTACGGTACCCAAGGCTCTTAGGAAATTATATAATCAAAATGGTAGTTCAATAAGTCAAAAACCATTAACCTTTTACTACTTTTTATATACAGTGTAAATATAGTATTCGTGGTGTGAAATTGGTTTGAGAAAGATGCAATGATGAGGGTTATTTTATGCAATTGTTCAACAGTCTTGATCACAAAATATGTCCAAAATGATTGAAAGTGTACAGGTTCTCTAGAATGATACCTAGTCTATCATAAAGTTTTTCGTTTTTTTTTTAAATTTTTATAATTTTGTATATGTTATAAAACTGTGACACGGAAAATACGGAACTGAAAATTTAAAGTTTAACAAGTCAAAAGTATTAAACTGTCAAAATTACAGAACATAAACTGATAAAAAACTGTGTTGCACTGTAAAACCAGAAGAGACAAACTAAACCTCCAAAAGTATAAAACATTTGTACTTTTGGTGGGTTAGGGGGATACCAATAGTATCACCCTCACAAAATCAGTCCAAAATGATTGAAAGTGTAACAGGTTCACTAGATGATACCTAGTCTATCAAAAGTACACTAGTAAACATCTTTAACCTATTAAATTACTCTTTATTAAATACTAGTACAAGTTTATTTTATTAGCTGCCACTACAAATGACTATTAGCGAACTCGTTTTCATTTTTTTTTCACAATCAGTTTCACTGCTTCCTGCAACTATATATGACTTTTTACCACTATAAGACGACTTTAATTTTTTTAACAATAAAATTTAATTTCATTAAATAATAAAAAAACATTTTCACTTACAATTTCACACTTATTAGTTAATTATAAATAAAAATGACAACAAAAATATACATTGAGGGCCCAAAGTGTAAATTGTGTATTTATAAAAAACTAAAAAAAATAAAAAGACTCATTCTTCATCCACAGACACAAACACAAACACACACATAAACACTGACAAAAACACAACAAAATGAGACAAGGTTTTTGCTCGACCACCGGTCGTGGTAACGACCCACAAGAACCAACGATCAACGCTAACCGACTCGTGCACTACAAGCCGACCAACCAAGACCATCTTGGTCGACCGACCCATAGTGGGTAGCCTTACTCAAATTTAAGTTTTTGTCCTACTATTGCGTATTATTTTTTGAATGATCAGTCACTGGTTGTGAGACTTGATATGAAAACCATTCAATAACTGTTGGCCACTGAGAAGGTGACAAATAGATTGTAGAGCCCTCCTTAACTTGTGCCAATGAGGTACAAGTTAAAAAAACCTAATTATTAATATATATGCATAATTTTTCCATTTTATTCTTTAGCATTTTCACATTCACATTTATATTAATAAGGGTATTTTTGAAAGGAGTCCTCTCAGATTTACCTTAAAGTAAAGATCTGATATGTTTACACTTAACCTCCCACATATCTCATTCTTACAGGATTGTGTGTTGTTGTTGTATATGACATAATTTTTATAGTATACATAATGTTATCAAAACCCTTTGACAAAATTTTCATCAATTTATTGGAGTTTACTTTTTTTTTACCCTTTAGTAAATTAAAGTTTCAAAGCTCAAGTAACAAATTGAAAGGCCCATATGTAGGAAGAGTGGGCTATGAATATGGATTTTGTCCCAGGGTAAACCAATTTAATTCACTGTAGATATTGTCTTCCCTTATTTTCTGCAACATTTATTTATGTACAATGTGACAATTACTTTTTTTGTTTATGGTAAAAAAGATAAGAAAACTTTTACAGTATTATTTTGTAGTGTTTTATTCTATCAAAAATTTACTGATATAACAATTGTATCATTATTATTGCTGTAAACTATAGCAGAAGATGATGGGTAGTAGTGTAGTACTATGTTTTTCTTCGTTCTTGTACAAAAATGATATGATATGTTCCCTTTGTGGGTCGATTCGTCCTTTTCACTCAATCAATATGACGCGTCGTGATAAAAAATTATGTGACAACTACCGTACCTTTTCTCATACGACGGGCTAAAGTGATGTGACGTACACTGTGAACGAATAATAGAAGAAATATTTTGACGAAAACTAAACCCCGTTAGTGATTGTTAAGCTATAGGCAGTAAACAAACTTTGAACACTAAACAATATACGACACATAATATATGCAACTCGAGTAGACATGTTCTAGTATGATACAAAACTAGCTAGACAATGTTGTAATAAATAATAACATATGCCTAACTAGTTCTGGATCACGATTATTTCGCCTACAAATGCAACATCTCCTGTTCCCCTTGATGTTCGAGGGTTTATTAAAAACGTAAAACTATACTATGCAGATGAATTACAATATAGTGGATATACTTGCTCCGTTTGAGTTTGTATGACGATGAGCTTAAATTTTGTGAGTTAGTTGGCAAAAGATAAAAGAGAATTTTAGTAAGTATAGTCACTTAAGTTGAAACATCAAATACTATTGACTAGCAGAATGTAACCCACTTTGGATTCAAGCACTTTAATGAGACGATTTGATTTAGTAATTAATTAAATACCAAATCTAACGAAACTAAAGCAAATTAATGAAATCATTTTGTGGGTATGTCATATGATGGGAGACATTTAAAACACCACCTACATGCGGTCAAGTTATAAGTTAATTTTCTAACCTGTGTATGTGACATAAAATTGATAAAACCTATATAAATACTCCCTCCGTCATTTTTTAATTGTCCACGTTTTATTTTTAAGATGTCTCAATTTAATTGTCCACTACTAAATATAGATAGAGAAGTTTAATCAAGTTTACTATATTATCTTTGTTTGAAATTATTATTACAAACTTTAAAGAAGACTTTAATTAATTAGCTAAGGGTAAAACTGTCGTTCTGTCAAAAAGTAAAAAAGAGAAAGCAGTAATAAATGCACTTTTCTTAAACTGTGTGTTTTTTATCGGGGGACAATAATTTTGAGACGGAAGGAGTAACATTTAGGGAGGTGTTACGCTAAGCCAGAAAAGTTGTTCGGAGCTATATTTTTATAGAGCGGATAATGGTTGATGCCAAAAGAACACATGATGTCAAGATGTTCCTGTTAATCTACATCTTTTGTGAACAAAAGTGACACCTATTTACCATTTTACAAAGTTATGTTCACTCTTTATAACTTTTTGAATCCAAATTATCTCACATTTTAGTAATGCTTACATATGCCAAAACATGGCCCTTTTTATTTTACTTTTCCTAGTAATGCAAGTTCTATTTTCTATTATTTCTTTACATACATGTATAATTGCTTATGTGTGTGTATATATATGTTCACTCACACCTACATTTGTGGGTGCATTTAGACTTCAACACTTGTAAACCACTCTTTGGTTCTCCATCTCTCACCTAACCTCACATTGCTTCACTTCTATTTGTCTTTCAACATTACTTGATCAAACATTGAGCACAATGGCTAAGAAAAATGACTCTAAGCATCCGGTTTATAGAGGTGTTCGGATGCGTGCATGGGGAAAATGGGTGTCCGAAATCCGAGAACCAAAGAAAAAGTCTCGGATTTGGCTAGGTACATTTTCTGACCCAGAAATGGCGGCCCGTGCACATGACGTGGCCGCCCTGTCTATAAAAGGACAAAATGCAATCCTTAACTTTCCTGAACTGGCCGAAGTACTACCTCGGCCAGTCACGTGCTCTCCACGTGATATTCAAGCAGCAGCTACTAAAGCTGCTGCTATGAACCATCTTTCCACGTCACCATCCACGTCATCTGACTCGGGGGTGTCCACGTTGACATCTTCCACGTCAGATGAAGTGTCAACAACAGAGTCACCCCCGGCAGATGACCTGGATGAAATAGTGGAGTTACCAAGTTTGGGAACGAGTTATGACTCGGGTGAGTCAAGAAATGATTATGTGTTTGTTGACTCGGGTTGGGACTACTACTCATCGTCGACACCGTGGACGGCAGATTGCGACGGTGGATACTTCGCCGGAGAACCCATGTCCATATTACCACCTGAATCCTTCTCATGGCAACATTATTAAAAGAAGTTGGAGAAGTGAACTTGTGTGTACTTTTTTGTTTTTTCTTTTTTTGTTTGTAGTATAATTTTTTTTCTTTTTGGATTTTGGTTTGTTGCCCTTTTACATTAGGATTTTTTTAAACGTGCGTTTTTAGGGCACAAGTTAAGAGAGGGTTTTGTTGTTTGTGTATTATTTTTTGAATGATCAGTCAATGATTGTGAAGTTTGATATAGAGATCACTCAATGACTCCTGGTCATTTAAAGAATGATACACAGTCTCTAGAGTCCTTTTTAACTTGTGCAACTGAGTCACAAGTTAAAAAAACCTATTACATTATTGGAAATTTTTTTGTTACAATATGTTAGAAGGGCTAAGATATGTAGCTATAACTATGTTAATGTATTTCATGTTATTTTTTGTATTTAGTATGATAATATCCTAATTAGTTTTAAATTTTTCTTAATAAACATGTTTCTTTTTGGTATTATAATATTGTAAATTGTCAATTTATGTGGTCAATTTCTATTGATCGACATATTCATAATGTAATTGTCATCATCATTCTTATTTTATAATTAACAAGATTCGATCTTTGCATTAATCATTTTATTTTAAATATTAACAAAAGCCGGGATACTTTTATTGTTCATTAAGTAGTTGAGTTAGAGGATAAAAGGCAAAAATAATCTCTTTGATTGTAATTGTATTGCAAAAAACGTCCATATTCTTTATGTTCGATTACAGAAACAATCATTGCGTTAAATTCAAGGACTGTTCGAGTAACAAAGAATTACATAAACATCTTTCCGGTTTTTTGCGTTTCAGAAACAGTCTAAAAAATTGCAAAAATCGTCCCTCTCGTTACTTGTAATTACACAAATTAAATAATCTCAAATAATCTCTTAAAGAATTACATAAACATCTTTCCGGTTTTTTGCGTTCCAGAAACAGTCTAAAAAATTGCAAAAATCATCCCTCTTGTTACTTGTAATTACACAAATTAAATAATCTCTTAAATAATCATGCGCCTTACAGCGGAACATGTGTAATTCGGGTATCATAATATTTTTAATTGTCAATTCATGTGGTCATTTTCTATTGAGACATTATGATAATATAATTATCATTATCATTCTTATTTTAACAAGATTTAATCATTAGAATCATGCATATGTGATTTTTGATGACACGAACAACGTAAATTATAGTGACTTATGAAAGAATATTACCTGTCATCCTATGTATATATGGTGCTTAGAGATCAATTATTGAGAAAGCTTGAGTGTTTGAAAAAGATATTTGTACAGTTTTTTTATTATTCAACGGCTTTTTTGTAATACGACATAAACTTTTGAAGGAATGGACACTCTTGAAACACGTCTATATATTCACTTTTTCTTTTCCTAAATCATGAAAAAATTTAGTTGGACTTGCTTAAATGATACTACGTATATGTGTTTTGTAACGGTAACTAGTAATTCATATTCGTCGTTCAAAGAAAAATTGTCGTTTAGTGACCTTTGGCGAAGACATATGTGTCCTCGCCAAAAGGGTCTTCGCCCGTTCTAATTTTTTTTGTAGTGTTTTGGTAAATTATGTTGAAACTTAAAACCAAAGTGCATTATATTGTGCTAACACTTAGCGCCTAACAACTTCATTATTACATATTAAAAGAATATGAAGACTAAAATGCAACATGTCTATTTAGTCACCTTCACTTGTGTATCGTATTTAAGAATTAAGATACAAACATAACTAGAACAATAAATTAATTAGTTAACTCGAAAATGACAACCTCCCCATGCCTAAAATCAATGTAACAAAACTCTTGTATTTAAGTCAAGTGACCACATACGGTATTACATTTTTTAAAATATACATTCACAAAAATTGTCACATATTTAGTAATCTTTGACCCACTTTTTATTGAAAAGCTAAATAGTCAAGGTACATGCATGCGTACATGCATACATATATACACAAAATATAGATGTGTGTACCTACGTACATAATTTCACATTAAAATTCCCTATACCTAAAAACATGAAGCATGCACCATGGCAGAAAGTGAAAAGATGCAAGTAAATCCGTGGTAAAGTCTTAACCAATTATTGACCCCAAATCTGTAAAAGAATATATATTACGGTAGGATTTTTTTAATATGTGCCCCAATGACACATGATAAGGGGAGACAGGAGCTGACGTGTCAGCTTCTGATTGGTCAGCAGGTAACATCTTTGTCCCCTCAGGAGCTGACCAATCATTTGCTGACCAATCAGGAGCTGACACATCAGCTCTTATCCCCTCCTTATCTGTTGTATCCTATATATAGGTTGTCTGTTATCAATAATAATAAAACAATCAATCACATCTTTCATGGTAATCAGAGCCAAATCAATTTTCTCTTAATTCTTCTCAATCAAATCGCCTCCTTCCCCAATTCTTTCTCTACATCATTAACCTTTTCAACAAAAAAAAACACTGTTCATCCGACATTGTTCATAACCAAGCCTACCGTGTTCATTACCCGAGCGTGATACTGTCATCTTACGAAAATTTTTTATGTCTCTCATGATCATCCATCAATGAATATGATAACCGGAGCAACTTCCCACCCGTTTCATCTCACACTGGTACCTTCACACCTCTTTTTTAATACGAAATCAGAAATGGCTCATCTATACAGTCACCACTCGGGTCCACATACAAATCCCTAATCCAAATCGTCCCCGTCCACCTAGAAATGTGCTTGTCAGACCCAATATCATTACAAAACCTGTTCAGTAAGAAAATACACCACCGATAATAAATGCTCCATGATTTTGATCCATATGTTTACTATACGAGATTATCAAACCCGTACAAAAACCCTTCCTTCGTTCCTGACAGCTACGAGTGACAATACCCTTTTACACGTTCCGAGCCTTCAGCCCTTCGCCCTACTTACTATAATCATTTTCCCTTTGGCATCAACGTCTGGTCCACCCTGAGAACGCCTGTAAATTCAAACATTGTCGTCACGTGACCTTGTATCTTATAATAAAAATAAAAACACTCAACACTTGTGTCGTGCCTGTCAGTTAGGCAAACAAACAAAACTTCTCTTTTAACGATCTACCTCTATTGTTACATCCCCCTTTGACATTATTCACTCAGACCTTTGGACATCTTCTGTCTCTAGCATGAGTGGATATAAATACTATGTTGTTTTCTTAGATCACTATTCACATTTTTTATGGGTCTACCCACTTTACAGAAAATCTGATGCGCAATCAAAACTTCTACACTTTCGTAGACCTCTCCTCTTTATAAAAACCCAATTCAACCGTGAAATCAAAGCTTTTCAATATGATCATGGTAGAGAATTTGACAACAACTCCCTTCATGAATTATTTGCCACTAATGGCATTTAATTTCGTTTCTCATGCCCACGCACATCTCAACAAAATGGTAAATCTGAGCGCATGATTCGTACTATTAATAACGTAGTACGTTCTTTCCTCTTTCAAGATCGACTCCTCCCAAGAATTTATTTTGGGGGAGGGTCGAAGCACTAACTCGAACTGCCACTTACTTAATATTTTCCCTCTACCTCCTCAACAATTGGCACCTCCCTTAAACAAAATTATTTACAAACCAAACCTCTTACACCCACAATCGCCACGTTCGTGTTTGCCTTTGTTACCCTTTACACATTTTTCCCACCACACAAACTGTTTCCCTCGCCCACATTATCTATCTTTTCTCGGTACGCTTACAATCATCGTGGATACCGGTGCCTTGACCTGAACACCAACAAAATCATCATTTCTCGTCATGTTACATTTGACGAAACTGTCTTTCCCTTCGGCTCCATGACTCCAACTAAACCCCTCTCATACTAATTTTTAGATGATAATCTCAACACCTCCCCCATTGCACTTCGCCTACTTACCACACCTACTTCTCCTCAACAAACACCAAAAACAAACACCAAACCCACAAACAACCTCACAAACAAATCCACAAACAACTCCACAATCAACACCTCCAACTCCTCTATCAACACCATCACCACAAACAACACCGACACCACCAACCACACCACCACCACCACCCACCTCGCAACACCCTATGGTACACGCTCTAAAGTCGGGATTGTGAAAGCTAACCCCAAATACAGAATACATGTATACCACCTCCTCCCATATCCCTAAGTCCTCATTCCATGCCTAATAGCTCTTCGAGGATCCTAACTGGAAATAAGCTATGTGTGACGAATATAAAGCTCTCATTGACAATAACACATGGGTACTTGTTCCTCGCCCACCAAATGTCAACATTGTCCGCTTCTATTTGTTGTAACAAACAACAAATATAAATACGTACGGTCTTAATCCGGTACAAAAGCTCGCTAGTTTTGCAAATGGTCGTAGTCAACCACAAGGCATCGACTGATGAGACATTTACCATGTTTCAAACCTGCTACCAATACGGACTTTTCATTAGCCTAGCAGTTTTTTCGACAATGCCTATTCATCAGTTAGAACGTGAATAATGCATTTCTTCACGACCATCTACAGAGACCCAGTTATAGCATGCACCATATCAGCCACCCCTAGGATTTACTTGATTCAACTCATTCTGATTATGTTGCCTTATGCAAAAGTCTTTTTAAAATGAACCTAACACGCCACCAGGCGAGCTTGGTTTCAATGATTTTCTAGCTATGTTATTCGAGCCGGTTTCTATCACAGCAAAACTGACTCATCTCTTTTCATCTTTTACAAGGGCAAGACACAGCTTACTTACTATTTATATGTGATGATATCATTCTTACACTTCTTCTACTTCACACTCCTGATCCTGCCAACGTATCATATCTCTTTACTACATCGAGAGTTTGCTATGACAGACCTTTGGCCCACTCAACTATTACTCGTATAATCTGCCACGCGTACTACCTCTGGCAATATTCCTAGTCTCAAATAAAATATCTACCTGAGATTCCTGCGCATGGACAGATGCTTAATTGTAATCTGCAGAACTCCAATTGACACCAGAGAAGCAACTTTGGACCTGAAAGGGATCACTCGGTTCCGCTGTTCCTATTTATATTGCAGCCTTGCCGATCCACTTTAGTACCTTACATTACTCGTACCCAGATTTGTCATATGCGTTCATAGTTATGTCTTTACATGCAGATCCTCAAAGAGACACACCTTAATTGCTATGAAACGTGTTTCTTCGTATTCTTCGAGGAACCCTAATCCTGGAATTACATCTACTACAGTCTACTAATCACAAGTCTTATATGCATACTCTGATGCTGACTGGTAGCTTTTTCGGCTGCAACGCCGATCCTACTATCTGATACCGTGTTTGTTCTGGTGACACCTCCTGACAGTGGTCTTCCAAAGTCAGGACGTTGTCCTCGTACCATCTGAGGCTGAATACCGTAGGGTAGCGAATGCTTTAGCTGAGACATATGGATGGCAACCTCATTCCGTAGCTTCATACCCTACTTTTCCCAGCGACTTGGTCACTGTGATAATGTCAGTGCTGTATCCATGAGCTGTCAGAGACAGTTTACATGCACCAGCCACCAGGATTTACTGATTCAGCTCATTCTGATTATGTTTGCCTTCTGCAAAAGTCGCTTTATGGCCTTAAGCAGGCCCCCCGAGCTTGGTTTCAACGATTTTCTAGCTATGTTATTCGAGCCGGTTTCTATCACAGCAAAACTGACTCGTCTCTTTTCATCTTTCACAAGGGGCAAGACACAGCTTACTTACTACTATATGTGGATGATATCATTCTTACAGCTTCTTCTACTTCACTCCTGCAACGTATCATCTCTTTACTACATGCGGAGTTTGCTATGACAGACCTTGGCCCACTCAACTATTTTCTCGGTATATCTGCCACGCGTACTACCTCTGGCATATTCTTGTCTCAGACAAAATATGCTACCGAGATTCTTGAGCAAGCACAGATGCTTAATTGTAATCCTTGCAGGACTCCAATTGACACCGAGAAGAAGCTTGGACCTGAAGGATCACCGGTCACTGATCCTACTTTATATCGCAGCCTTGCCGGATCACTTCAGTACCTTACCTTTACTCGACCAGATTTGTCATATGCAGTTCAACAGTTATGTCTTTACATGCATGATCCTCGAGAGCCACACCTTAATGCTATGAAACGTGTTCTTCGTTATCTTCGAGGAACCACTGATCTTGGATTACAGCTACTTCGGTCTACTACATCACAGCTTATTGCATACTCTGATGCTGACTGGGCAGGTTGTCCGGCTACGCGCCGATCTACTTCTGGATACTGTGTTTTTCTTGGTGACAACCTCCTGACGTGGTCCTCCAAACGTCAGGACACGTTGTCTCGTTCCAGTGCTGAGGCTGAATACCGCGGGGTTGCGAATGCTGTAGCTGAGACATCTTGGATTCGCAACCTCCTTCGTGAGCTTCATACCCCACTTTTCACAGCGACCTTGGTCTACTGTGATAATGTCAGTGCTGTATACATGTTTGCAAACCCTGTACAACATCAACGCATCAAACATATAGAGATTGACATTTATTTTGTTCGTGACAAAGTAGCAGCAGGTCATGTTCAAGTTCTTTATGTCCCTTCTCGATTTTAGTACGTAGATATCTTCACAAAAGGTCTTTCATACCCGTTGTTTGCTGATTTCAGATCCAGTTTGAGCGTTCGCAAAACTTCCGCTCCAACTACGGGGGCGTATTAGAGTACATATTATATTTAATGTAATCGGCCCATTGGCCCAAACCCATAGTCTAGAATATTCTGTCGTATCTTATATATAGGTTGACTGTTATCAATAATAATCAAGTAATCAATCATATCTTTCAGAAAGTAATAGGATCTTATATTCTTATTAACAATATATAGCTCAAAAATTTATGTTTTATAATTTAATTAAGGATTTTTTTAACAAAGTTCTTGTGTTTAAAAACATTTCTAAAGTAAATCATATAGTTAATTTTTATAAATATACAATTTAAACACTTATAAATTTAAGGATCAATAATTATTTAACTCAAACATGCAATACTTAAAAACAACTATATAATCATAATCACAAAATATGTATAAATATTAGAATAATGAGTTTATTAATGATATTTTTATACAAATGATAAAGTTTATTATGATTAGCAAAACTCTAATTTTAACACATAGGTGAGGATCCAATTTCTTTTAGAAACATAACTAATAATTTTGTTGAGACACAAATTTGTACTAGAAAATAAGACATTAAGGTATGAAAATGATCCTGAAAATATAAAAAATTGATCCTGATCATACCTAAGTTTTTGGAATTATTTTTGCACGAATAGAAAATGATAAAATTGAAGGCAAAATTAAGGTGGCCCCAGCCCCATAACCTCATAGCTGTGTTACGCGTAGTTAGAGCATTAAAATCTGAAAGTAACCCCACAATAACTAAATAATGTGTATATTTAATTATTTATACACACGGGCATAAAAAAATTATATTGGCATATATTTTTTTCTATTCTGGGACAAGGAAATATACATTCACTATTTATCTCAATTATTTATATTAGGTGCAACACTTCTTGGCTTTTATGTGGCTCCAATAATACTATAGAAATAATCAGTGTTGAAAAAAAAAACCAACAATGCTGATTAATCGCCCCAACCTTGCGGATTTATATAAACCGGTCGAACAAATTGGTCAACTGTGATCAACGGCGATCAATGACGATAAATGGTGGTTAAACTTTCTGGAAACCTGCAAATTTTGACGGCTATACCCAAAACTCACCATAAACTTGTTTTAATTACTTATAGTAGCTGTTTATATTTATTACAAACTTTTTTTAATCGTGTCGTAAATACCCAAAACTTGCCAGAAATGCCTATCAAATTAATCACCAATTAATCCCGCCTAGACCGATTACAACCTACAAAGAGAGCGAACCGATTCACGATTTTTACAACCTTGAAAATAACAATAAAAAACCGAATGATAATAGTTTTTAGACCGATTGCATTCAAGAAAAATCGATCCTTTTTCTTAAGAATTAATACTACATCGTCCCTTCCACAGGTTACCGGGATCCCCCCAGGGCTCACTCTAATTTCGTCACTATTCAGCGTACATAAGTTGTACGTCGATTTTTATGCCTATGTCATTAAATGTTTATCAATTTTTTACAGTCTTCACTGATTCATCGGATTCGATATTTCCATTGCCGGAATATTATCACATGATATCCAAAACCAAATGAAAACAAGAAAGAACAAATCTTAAAGGCTCTCTCAACAGTATCTCATAAATTTCTTAAAAGCATTACAACGTCATTGTCATGGTGTATATGTCCCAAGGTTATAAATAACATGGCGTGAAGGTCACGCCTCGCGCCTTTGCGAGGCCATTGCGAGGCCTTTGCGCGCCTTTTAAAACCATGATACGTCCCCAACTCCATAAACTTGAAAGGTACACATCATCATTGAATAAAAGGTTCAATAGAAAAATGGCACGTGGTACAAATTATAAATAGAGACTCGCACCACTCACTTATATATCATGTACTATTTATTGTTGAAAAAAAAATAAAAAATCGTGCACAACATGAAACACGACTAGTGAGATTATATAATTTTGATTAAGTTGTTCCTTGGATTAGGTATGTGTTGTCATGGCTATTTAGTAGTGATGTACTTGCATTTACTGAAAAGACATTCTTATGTCTATCATGACGTATAGTAGATATACCAAGCCTCCGGGCTTGGGTCACACTATCATTTGGGCTTCTGGGCCCAACATTAACAAGTCAGGGACCGAGACTAAGCCCAATCTGCATTGGCTACCGCCCAGACACAGCAAAAAGGACGCGAACCTAACTATAGGATACCTCCATCCATGGAAAACACACGCATATGTACACACGGTTACTGCGGAACCTTACCCGACAAGGGACCCACTTTGGCCACTAACTAAACAAATGAAATATTAGGAAACCCTAACATTTCATTCGCTTATAAAAAGGGGTCTTCTGACACAATGAACAATAGGATTTTCTTACTCTACATACATATACTTTCTCTCTCTACATGTTTACTTACTTTCACGCCGGAGTCTAACCGTGGGGTCCGTCCCCACGGTAAGACTAACGGTTTATTTGATTGTGGAGGAAATCATCACTTCTCTTGCTCTAGTACAAGATCTAATGCTCAAATCATTCGGGAGCTCAACCCGACGTATAATTTGAGTCTTATTCTAAACCCTACACTTATTTTGTACTAACAAGTGGCGCCATCCGTGGGACCGCAACGTAACCACGTTTTCTAAAATACTCATCATGAGCACTCACGAACAACATACCCCGACTGTTCCCACGTCCGCTGTGCGGAACACTAGGGGAAGAAGTGGCCTACAACGTCTCGAAGAGCCTACGTCTGACGAGGTCCTAAGAGAATTGTGCGACAAAAATTACCACCAACTGTTACCACTCATTGTCGAAAAGATGCAAAAAGAAAAAGAGTAGCAAGATAAGCTTAATGCGGTAAAGGCACGCCTACTCTACGGCAACGAGACCGAAAAAAATCAAAGAAATCATGAAGAGTCGCATTACTCCGAATCTAAGACGCCAACTGCCAGAACAGAGCCAAAAAGGAGGCATGAAAATAAGCGCTCTCGAAGCCCGACACCGGTTGCCAGTGTCTTCAAAAGACTCAAACAAAACAGACCTCCTTCACCTAGGCCCAGGCCGCGGAAGGAGGGTGGTGTGTTCAATAGGTTGGGAGGAAAAGAACGAAGTGCATCTGCACGTTCTGACAGCCGCCATCAGGTTTCCCACGAAAAGGAAACCGAGGTACAACCAAGGAAGCATCATCATAGGGGCACGTCGTCCCGGGAAACTGGTGGATATTCGGAGAGTGAAGACAGTGAGGGAGGTCACTGGAAGTCCAAATCAAGAAGACACAGGTCAAACACCTACGAAGATGATCTCTCTCAGCCTTGGACGTGTGAGGAAAGAAACCCTTTCACACCTCGTATCCGGCATTTCAATTTCCCAAGGACAAGGATGCCCAGCCACGTCAAGACATATGATGGAAGCGGGGATCCGGAAGATCATTTAAAGCTATTCCAGGCCGCGGCAAAGACAGAGAGGTGGGCAATGCCAACATGGTGTCACATGTTCAACTCAACGCTCACTGGAAACGCTAGAGTCTGGTTCGACAAACTCCCAAGGGAATCCATTGACAGCTATGAAGATTTGAGAACAGCATTCAGGGAAAATTATCTCCAACAAACAAAACACATCAAGGATCCGGTGGAGATACATCATATCAAGCAAAGAGATGGAGAATCCACGGAGGACTTTATGGAAAGATACAAAGCAGAAATCCTGGATGTGGAAGGAGCGCCGGAATGCATGAAGATCTCCGGATTCATGCACGGTATAACCCACCCCGAGCTGATCAAGCGTTTATACGAGAAAATTCCGAGGTCAATGGACGAAATGTACAGGGTGACTACGTCTTTTCTGCAAGGGGAAGTTGCCGCATTCAGTCATAGTCGGAAAAAAGCACCCGCGCCGTGGAAACAGCCAGAAGGAGGAAACAAGCCAAATTTTAAGAAGGGTTTTAAAAATAAGCAAAGATCGGATCGGAAGCCAGATAGGTTTTCACTCCTTACGAAAACCCCGAAAGAAATTTTCGCTCTAGAAAAAGGAAAATTCAAAGCTCCGCCACCAATGGTAACTCCTGCAGAAAAAAGGGATCCGAACAAATATTGTGAATTCCACGCGGATACGGGGCATAGCACGGACGAATGCATGCAGCTGAGGAAAGTCTCGGTCAATCAATTAGTTAACGTTGTAATAGGAAAGTATCGAGAATCGGGCTCGATAGTTAATCTAATATTGTATATGTTTCGGGTTTAATCCCAAGCAAAACCCGAGCCCGGGTCCTAGTCAAATATCCCGAACGTCACTTAATGTGTCGGGGTATATAAGTAACTTTTCCACCTAGGAAAAGTTAGTTGATTTCATTTATAATATTTCACTTTTCTATATTCTCTCTTAACTCTCTCTCTTCTTTCTCTCTTTAGAAATCAACACTTTCTTTCTCTTTTTTTGCTCGATTCGTGGTTGTTATATGAAGTGGAAGTGTTAATCGGGATCCTACAATTGGCATCAGAGCTACAGTGGATTTGTGTATGATTCTTGTGGCTAAACAAGATCGAATTCGTGGCTTGATTGTTTTATTTTTTTTGTTCGAAAAATAAAGCAAGAAAAAATCAAAGATTGATCTTTGTTTGTGGTTAAAGGTGTTAAAGATTTGTACTTTCGGGCTTAGAACTATCCCTTGCATCAATACTAGGTGGTTTTAACATCATTTCGTAGCTTTCAAGAAAGTTTGATGATTTTTTTCTTGGCTGCGTTTTGACTAACTGAAGGGGTGTTCTTGATTGCGTTTTGCCTATTGCGTTTTGGCTCTGCGTTTTGGTTATTGCGTTTTGCCTCTGCGTTTTGGGTATTGCGTTTTGCCTATTGCGTTTTGGTTCCTGCGTTTTGGTTTATGAAAGGTTGCGTTTTGCCTCTGCGTTTTGCCTAATTGAAGACCCTTATTGCGTTTTGCCTAGGGGAGACTCTGTCCATTTCATTTCTTGACTGGTTTGCCTCAAGATTCTGACTGCGTTTTCCTAAGCTCTTCGTCTGGCGTTTTGTCTAAAGAAGACTGCGTTTTGTCCATTGAAAACCCTTGTTTTGAAAACCTAATTTCCTAAAAAAATTTGACCGAATTTGGGAATCTATTAATCATTGTCTAATCAAAACATAACATCAAGACAAACAAACTTGAAGGACTTTGGACTTTAATTCGGACTACGAGGACAATTAATCAACCTAAACCACAAACAAGAACTTAAAAGACAATCAATTCACAACAAACAAACCTTAAACACAATCAATTACTCACTCACGGTTTTCTATTGATTTTGTAAAATCCCGTTAAACTCTTTATCGGTTTTAATCATAGACTTGTAAAATCCCGTGATCGACCCTGATAATGTATTCAAAACCACAACTTCAATCACATCACATCCACTTAAGATCCAACAAATCTTTTTCACTTCAATTCACGATAAAATGGAAAAGAAAGATACCTTATCTTCGTGTTCGGAATCAGAAGAACAACAACGCACTAATTCAAGAGAAAATCAAAGAAAGTTGCATGGTATCTTTTCAACGACTTCATTTACACCTCAAGCGTCTTTCAAACAACGACTTAAAAGGAAGTCGAACAGAGAATGGATTCGGAACGCGCGTCTTGCAACACTCTTTGGTCAATACTTTGAGATTTTTAAAGGCACGATGTTCCTAAACATGGATCAACTTCAAATGCAACTTGATAACAACGAATTTTAAGAGATTGGATCCATGGCTTCTTTTAAAGTTCTCGAGATACAGTTTTAGATGTTCATTAAGTCAAAGATTTATTTGAATGATAAATATATTGTATTGTCACGCAAACTACTTTCTACAATACACTCAATTGGATTTTTCCAGAAATGCGTGAGACATGGTCCAATTCATGGAGGAATATGTCAAAAAAGTCGATTGATGAAAGAGCACTGCATAAAAGAGAGCTTGACGCCAGGGTAATGGAAAGACAGAACGCAGGACGGACAATGGAAAAGGTTGCTTACGAGTGTAATGAATTAGAGTGGTAGTTCAGGTATCAATAAATAGCAATGGAAGACAGAATCACAAGAGCAGGATAACAAGCAGCAGATTAGGGAATGAATTGCACATGTAATGACTTTTGATTTAATGCAGATATCAGACCCCATATAAGAAAACGAGCCAAAGTCTGAGGTACAAATGACTGCTGTATGATAAAGTATCTGCTAAAGGGGACAAAGAATAATGGAGCAACCTGAATCCATAATGAAGGATATTGAGGTTGACCAGAATGCTGTTCAACGTTATGACACAGGTCCTTTACTGCTAAATTAACCTGATAAAGGACAATGAACTCTCAATCAATTACTCGGAGTCTGGAAATGGTTGTCTCAAAAAGATGTTGCCTAGTGTTCAAAAAAGATTTTGACAAAAACTCGAAGCACATTGTAATTAATCGTGAACTACAAATGGAAAACATGTTTTAAATCAGGGCAACAGACTCAATTTTTAAAAGAGTAAAAGTAATGAAGGCCAAAACTTAGAATTGACATCGATGTAAACTCGAAACAATAAACATCGAATTGGAATTCAATAGTGGGGCTAAATTCTTGCAGAGTATGAGAGTTAATAAGAAAAAGAGCACTTGAAACCGAATTACAAGATCTTTTGGATTCAATCAAAAGACACGAGTTCAGACAAAGACCAGAAAGACTCTTTCATGGCACAAATGAACAAAAGTCTAATAAAAATGCTAAGTACTAGTCAGGATTCAGGAAAAAAAGGGGTTTGCAATTGAGCATTAAAATGAGTTAAAGGGAAACTAACAGAAAATAGTGTGAATACTAAGATTTGGCTAAACCATATTATTGGGGGAAATCCAATTTTCATCCACACAGAAACCAAATCTGTTGTTTAGACAACGACTGCGTTTAAGTCTCTGACGACCTAAAAATTCAAAATACACACGGTTTGCCTACCAGAGTTGATGTGAAAACTCGACTTGTCAAAACCAGTCACTACACATTATCTACCTAAGAGAAGAGAATCTGCCCCATGCAAAAAAAACCCTCATTAATAATTGCAGTCGCTCATCAGGTATAGCTCAAATGACATAGTTCATAAATCACTACCTGGAGGGAGGCTAAGTGAAAAAGACACTAAAACACTCTTAGGGAAACTCTAGAAATTTTTCTGACTCCAAACATTTTGTTTGCTCGACATGTCAGAAATGTGTCTTTAATGCAAATCATGATTCTTGTGTTACAAAATTCTTGAAAGAAGTCAACTCAGAGTTTGGTTGCGGAAAAGACAGATATCTCAGAAAATAGGGCTTTAAGGAATTTTAATCTGATGATCAACATGATGACGTTTGAACACAGCAGTTCAAGCCTCGGTCATCAATGTCAAATGACGTTTGAACACAGCACTTTAAGCCTCGGTCATCAATGTCAAATGACGTTTGAACACATCAGTTCAAGCCTCGTTCTTCTTCGTAATGGCGTCTGCTGAAAATAACACTTCAGGCCCCGTTCCTCAATGTTATAATGACGTCTGTTCACATCAGTTCAGGCCTCGTTCTTCATCAAATGACTTCTGATCATAACCGTTCAAAACTCGAAATTCACGACCACAGCAATGAATCATCAAGTTCAAAGCTGGTTCCAAAAGTTGTTCCTCCAGCAGACAAGAAAGCTACATCACGACAAGAGTTGGAATTACTATTCCACCATCACATAGCAATGCTGAGGACAACATGTAAGTAATACAAAATCTAAAAAATAGAAAATTTCCAAAAAGATTCTTCTCGACATGTCTCTTGGAATCGATAACATTTACGTGCTTAGAAATGTCGATTACATTGGACAGGGTGTGGTAAAACGGAAGTTCGAGCGAGAGTTGCAAATAGTTTCAAAACATGTCATTTCTAATTTTCTAAATGGCTTATGTGCAAATATCAGTACATAACCCGGACTTCAAATAAAGGAAGGTTTATAACTTATCCTCACAACGAGAAAATTAACGTTTCTCGATCTTGAGCTGTTCTTACAAGACATTCAATGTTTTTAGCTCAAGAAAAAGGATAGTGTACGTATCAGTGCGCTTACCCTTAGCGTTAGAAGAGAAGTCCTCTAACATTTGGTTTTTTCAAAAAGTTGAACACAATTTTTCAAGAATTTCTCGATGACAATTCATAATCTTTCAAAATTGTGTGTTCAACACTCCAACCCTTACAATGTTTTCAAAAGACAACAATTTCTCAATTGGTCCTATTTTTGAGGGGGAGTTTTTCGAAAAACAAAGTTTTAATGTTTTTGGATACATCAACAACGACAACTCTTATGTATTCAAAACATTATTAAAATGTTTCAAACCATTCATGCTGATAATATTTTCTCCCCACAAAATTTTCAAGACATATTTTAATCACAAGGTATTTCAAAAACTAAGTGTTTATTATTTAAAATAAGGGGAGAAAATGTAATTAAAATATGATCTAATCGACTCAATGTGCTAAAAAGTAAGAAAAGGTTTTATGGTTCGATCTTACACCCAACAACATCTTAATTTCACGACGATTCTGAGGTCATAAGGTGGTTAGGTTAGGAATCAATCCTATGATCCAACCAGAACCGGAGGATCTAATCCTATGATCCAACCAGAACCGGAGGATCTACCCAAGGATAATCCAAAGTTAGAAATAACAGTCCTTAGGTATGATTGGAGATGAATGTATATGGGAATAATGCCGACTAAGATTGAGCTAACACTGGAACAATCACAACAAGGTGTTAGTAATGACGTCTTGGTAAGCATTGAAGGCGTTGAAGAATGAAAAAGAAATGTATGGATAAAGGGTGTAAACAAAGAAGCCCTCCACACAACTTAAGGCAGAAACCGAGTCAATACATATGCTGTCAGAATCACATGTTGATTGCTGACATTGAAGACGACATCATGGACCCAGTGATGCAATGCACAACCCTCCCCAGCCATTCGAGTTTCTCTCAACAGAAACTTGTCTCATTTGTCACGGAGATACACACGTTATCTATTGACATCTCATTCCGAGATCGTTGATATTGAATAGGTGGCAATCTGCTCCAGCCTCCGAGTACTAAAACCAAAATGCACTAATCGAGTCTAGAGCCCAGAAGGATCATCTAAATTCTCTCATTAGGGACCACATTCCATTTCAAACACTTGTTGAACATCACCAAGTTCACAAGCTGTTAACAAGAGTCCTACGCAATATCCTTGTGATATTTTCCAGAACATCAGAGTGATACTTTTAGTATTCACAATGAAGATAGAAATCCTGCTTGAGTCAACCTCAAACAAGCTCTCGGTAGGTGACTTGCGAGATTCTATATGAATCAAACTTATGACAACTGGATATCGATTTGGTCCAGTAAATGAATTGACGGTTGATGAATTTTGATAAAAAGATTAAAACTCCCGATGTGTTACAAAAACGCTTTTACAAGTAACACGTCGATTGATTTTTAAATCAATTTTCTTGATTATCACTAACGTAAACCTGCAGGTTAAAACAGTGGTGACGGTATCCCAATCAACCAAAGTCAATTCATTACCACATATTCATGCTCATTCTACAAAGACAAACTATCATGAAAGCTCAAGATTTAAAGACAAAGACTTCCGCAAACTCTGATTTGAAGCTTTCAAGATGAGGCACAGTATGAGAATGTTGGTCAATGACTCAAGATCGCAAGATGGCAAAGACGACAAAACAAGCAAGGAATAAGATTTAAAGATCTCAAACTAAAAGACAAAGTCGAAAGACAATGACAAAGGCTCAATGTCAAGATCGCAAAGCATGAAGGAACAAGCATACAACAAAGAACAAAGAGATAAAATGGACTCAATGCACTCTACACTTAGCATGTACTACGATTACGATGCACATGTTAAGGGGGAGCTTTTAGTGATTATGAAAAACTGTTAGCCTCAAAATATTGAGTCGAACATGAAGTTCGTCCATTATGTATTTTAGTCTTGGTCAATCAATTAGTTAACGTTGTAATAGGAAAGTATCGAGAATCGGGCTCGATAGTTAATCTAATATTGTATATGTTTCGGGTTTAATCCCAAGCAAAACCCGAGCCCGGGTCCTAGTCAAATATCCTGAACGTCACTTAATGTGTCGGGGTATATAAGTAACTTTTCCACCTAGGAAAAGTTAGTTGATTTCATTTATAATATTTCACTTTTCTATATTCTCTCTCAACTCTCTCACTAGTTTCTCTCTCTAGAAATCAACTCTCTCTATTTTCTAGCTCGATTCGTGGTTGTTATATGAAGTGGAAGTGTTAATCGGGATCCTACAATTGGCATCAGAGCTACGTGTGGATTCGTGGTTGATTATTGTGGTTAAATAAGCTCAAATTCGTGGCTTATTTTGTTCGAAAAATAGCAAGAAAAAAATCAAAGTTTGATCTTTGTTTGTGGTTAAAGGTGTTAAAGATTTGTACTTTCGGGCTTAGATCTATCCCTTGCATCATTACTAGGTGGTTTTAACATCATTTCGTAGCTTTCAAGAAAGTTTGATGATTTTTTCTTGGCTGCGTTTTGACTAACTGAAGGGGTGTTCTTGATTGCGTTTTGCCTCTGCGTTTTGGTTATTGCATTTTGCCTCTGCGTTTTGGTGATGGTTTTAATGGATCGGGGGTAACGTTCCTACCCAAGTGTTGATACTTGTTGGATCGATGGCAAACGTTCTGTTCCCATCTTGTTTATGGTTACAGTTGCATGTTACTTGTATGATAGTATAGTAATTGTCCTGCCAATGTTTATTAAATTAATCACAATAATTGATTATAAGCTTAGATTTTCGTGTCTTAAACCTATGACGCCTCACCAACCTTTGGTGTTGACGTTATAAAGCATGCATTATCAGGTAACCTCTTAAGGATATTAAATATAGGAAGAGTGGCTAGTGAGACCATAGGCTTGCATGCAGAGTCATTCTCCTAGAGATTTTATTTATGTCATTTGAATGGTTTGATACTTGGTTGTTATTTGATTGTTTAGACTTTTGGAGTATGTTTCCTTGTGGTATGACTTTGCCATCGTAATGCAAGACTCCTTTATCTTGTGTTAGATATTGTCATGACACATTGTGTCTCATTTGTTTATCTATTTCATTTAGTTCTCTCTATTGTTGACACCATTGTGTTGTGATGATATCCATGATATTACGCCTCGTGTTTCCGCCTAGGCGGGGTGTGACATATACCTTGTATGTAATGAACTTCTACTCATTTATAATAAAAATGAAAGCGTCTATCATCATTTTTTCAGCAATAAATGCCCTTATGTGTTGTTGTATGTAGTGAATCAATTGGTGAACAATGTAAGTATGACTCACTTTAGTATATGTATTTTTTGATTCGTTGCATCAAAATGTAAAGTGTCATGTACCTTAATGTTTAAACTTATTGTATATTAACAAAATGTTGAATAGTAAAAGGGAAAGTGTCTTTCATTTAGCTGAAATGATTTAAAATACTAGACCTGCTTTAATAATGTAACTATGCTAGTTTATAATGGCGAGAAAATTATGAAACTATCTTCTGTTTCAATGCGACTATTCACGTAATCACTATTTGGTTATCAATGTTGGTGTAAACATATTTTCAGTGCAATTAGTGTGGGGCAATGTATAATTAGTTTTGCAAACTACTTATCTATGTGCTGAAAAGTTTTTTTATGTTTGAGTGATTAATGTAGTTGTTGTATTAAAGTGATGCAGTAGGTAGATGTTAGTTGTTATAAAGTTAGATCAGGTTAGGCTAAGTGAGTTTTATCTCTTGAAAAGTTTGTGTGTGTGTGTGTTTGAGTGATTAATGCACTTGTTGTACTGAAGTGATGCAGTAGGTGCTTGTGTGTTTGTGTAGGTTATCTTATGTGTTATTAATGCAGTTGTTTTGATGAACTAATGCAGTAGGCATTTGTTTGTGGCTTATGAGTCTAGGTTACGTGTGTTTGAGTGATTGACGCAAATGGTATAATGAAATGATGCATTTGATGTTTTATAATGTATTGCGTTTGATAATGTTACAAGTAGTGAGGATCAAGGCAAGTAGAACAAGAACAAGAGGTTATTAGTAAAAATACAACAAAAAGAAAAAAATCTATAGGAGCAAAGAAGAATGCAGGAAAAGGAGTTTTAGTTGAAGAGGATACTGAAAAACAATGAACAAAATAGCCAATAAAAAAAAGAAGTATTTGCTGCAACAAAAAAGAAGAATACGGGTAAAAGAATTGCTGATAAGGAGTATACTGGAAGACGGATTGCATCAAAGGATTATTAAACGCATAATAAGGATTCTCGGATGATACTTGTGGATTGTTAAAAACAATGTTTTATTACAACTTCATTACTTTTGAATGTAGAATGTACCTAAAAATTATCTCTAATCACATTGTTATGTTTCATGCATTAGTTAAATTTATAATTGAATGACATTTGATACCTTGCTAGTACGTGAATGTCCCTTTTAAATATTTGTAAAAGTCAATGTTATGAATGTACTGCATCACAATGTATAAATCTACTGCATCACAATATTATCTGCTGCATCAGAATGAATAATCCAATGCATCACAAATGTATAAATCTACTTCATCATAATGTTATCAATCTAATGCATCACAATTTATAAAATCTACTACATCCAATGTATAGAAATATTACATCACAATGTATAAATCTATTACATCAAGATGTTATTAACTACATCACAATGTATAAATCTACTGCATCACATTGTTATTTTACTGCATTATGATGCACTAAGCAATAACACCATGATGCAGTAACAGTAACTATGATGCATTAAATATAAACAGAAAAGATACTGAGGATACTTTATGAACAATGAGATTCTATTGAATTGATGTTTAGTAATAAATGCTATATGTTTTACAACTGAAAACATATATTGTAAGTAATGATTTAATATTTACATAATACTTATTTCAAAGAAAATAAAAATATAGTCGAATACTGAAATCATGTTGCTTTATGAGTAGATCCTCTCATCCCAGCTCTTTATGGCTACAATGCTTGCTTGCTTTTCTTCGATAAGCGTAAGATGAGGACTCGTCCATTTACGAAAAAAAGTTGTTTTTACTTTCCAACCAACCGATCATTATCACCTAAAGAAAAAAACTAAAAAGGTAAGAATCTAATACAACATAAAGTGAAATAAAAATTTATATTGCGAACTGTGATGCACCACATATCTAACTATAATGCAGTAAGAAAACAACTTTGATGCACTAAATATTTAAACTATGATGCACCAAATATTTATATTGTGATGCACTGAATATTTATAATGTCAGGAACATGAAATATATACTATGATGCATAATTATTAATATTGTGATGCAGTAAGGAGGAAGTATGATAAAGACCTACTGCATCAGCATTTCAAAACAACTACATCATACATATAACTACAAATACATGCATTTTTTACTAATAAAATTACCAAAAAAATGAACTAATATATATGATTTTCCACGAAAATATACTAACTGCATTAGTATTTCAGAATAGTTGCATCAAACATATAACTAAATATACAAGCCTTTTTCTAATAAAATCAGAAAACAACTAGCTAATAGATATGTATATGTCACAAACAAACACCTACTTCTTACTGCATCACAGTTTTATATCTACTACATCATAATGAAAAAATTACTAAACTTAAGAAAACATAGTTATCTTTTAAAAAACCAAAAAAAAAAAAAAAAGAAAAAAAAAAAAATAAAATAAAAAAATATAAAAAAAAAAAAAAAAAAAAAAAAAAAAAAAAAAAAAAATTGTTAAAAAAAAAAAAAAAAATAAAAAAAAAAGGTATGTGAGCGTGGGTCCACAAGCTCACTGTAGTCTCCATCTTCCTTGGCTTTGGCAATGAGTGGCCTTGCCTATTTTTTGATTTCATAAAGTAACAAAACAAATCATTTACACTTTCATATGAAACTATATTAGTGTTAAAGTTGTAAACATTTAGTTACGAACCCAATCTACCAAACTTCTATCCATGTACTCATTTGTGGGATCAATCGGCTGCCTTCTTGTCACAATCTCCAACAACATGACCCCGAATGAGAAAACATCAGATTTATCTGATAGTTTCCCGCTTGAAGCATACTCTGGAGCCAAGTACCTATTATTGATTCGAAAGACTGAATAAAATTATTTGCAGAAACAAGAAGTTACATGTAAAACTGATAATTCTGAAAAATCAAATAGTTACACGAAGCTTCTCATCACACGCGTTGACACATGAGTGTCATTCTCAAATGTTAGTCTAGCAAGTCCAAAATCAACAATCATAGTTCATTACATTTCATAATATGCTCATAATAACTTAAAAGAGGCCTTAGAAGTAATATGTTTTTTTATAAAAACTTATAAAAATGTATATTTCAAACAAACTTACATGATAAGATTAACATTTACAACATGTTAATCAAAAATATAAAATTTACATAAATTTTCAAAAACAGACACTTACTGCATAAACATTTCAAAACTGCTGCATTACAATGTAAATTTAGTGCATCACAATGTAAATTTAGTGAATCACGTTTATAAAGTCTCATTGAGACATTTTATCATACACCTTATACGCAACTTTCCTAAACACTTTTGTATCTATTTTTTCTACATTTTATTCCAGATTTAGGAAAGAAATATGATGTAGTTTGATCAAACTCTAAAATTAAAATATTTAAATCAATCAAAATGTAAAACCGAACATTAGGTGTTTAAATTTTGATCTTACTATCATTAACTCTTGATGAATCAATCTATATCTTCAAGATAGGTGTTGAATTTGTTCACTTTGAGTTGTTATGAAATCAAATCGTTGACTTTAAGTGAATGCGCTAGTAAAGGTGATGAGATATAGTGGCGAGATATTAGGAAAGATGAACGCTAGTTTATGATGAGGAACGATTATAACCCTTGCCCTTTTCGAGTTTTGAATATTCTAATTTAGTCCTTCGACTATTTGACATTTGTCAGTTGATTTAGAATATTGTACCGTGTTGGCGGTCGTGATTTATGAGATATGAAGTATTTTATGGTTTATTGTGCATAATAAGCCTTGTTGGAGGGTTTTAATGTGTCATGTATGTTTCGGGTAGTTGACCCATGAATTTTAAGAAATGCCAAAAAAACGAGTCTCGACACGTCTGTTAATGTCCAAATGAGTTTTTGGGAAGTATAACATGGAAATATATCGAGTAAATACTATAAGTTATTGGAAAAGTATTTTTGAGATGAATAAAAATGCTAAGTAACTTCAGGGAATATTTTACGATCAAGTTTTATGGGTTTTTAGCGAAACCGACACAAAACGAACCAACCCGAGACCCCCTTAGATCACATTTCCGTCTAAGCAAGCCAAGGGAACAAGAAGGCAAAATATTAACAACTATGTCCTAGGAAGAGTATATATACTTTGTATCTTTCATAACATGCTCATTTCATTTCTTGCTTTTAAAAAATAAAACACACACTTGTGTGTGTGTGTGTTCTTGTTTGTCTGACCCTAAACCCACACACAAACACCTTAAATTTTCATCTTTGATAAAGAAACAAGAAGAGTCATGAATTACCGGGTTGATTCTAGTATTCGGGTGTTCATTAAAACGAATACGTTTGGGTTGTCCCGTTGGCGTATAAAATTATATGAAGGACCAATTTTTGTAATTATATCAAATTCAAATTTAACATGTCTTTTATATAGCAAATGATGCATAGATGTTAGTTGTACGGCCCAATCGTTTAAAATCAAAAGCAAAAAGTTTATAAATGGTTATATAGGGTTCGGTTTTGGGTTCGAATGGAATAGAAAAGATTTTTGTTAGTTTTGATATTGTGGTCGTGATGGTTGAAAAACATATATTTGCTATGTAGCTTATTTTGTATATGGCTTATGATGGCTTATTATTAAGCTCGAATGAGCTTATTTTGGACTTATATACCCACGGCTAGAAATAGAAACACAAAGGAAGTGTTTTTTGTTATTACCCTAGTATGCCATATTTTTGTGGACTATTATTTTAGCTTATGGTGATAACTAAATTCGATACGTAGCTTATTAGCTTATTTTAAGCTTAGAGGACTTATTTATGAGCTTGCAAGCTCACAGCCCAATAAGCCCTTGGTGAGTCGTGGCTTATTTAAGGTTTATTGTGGTCCGGGATACTTTATTACTTATTGTTTTGGACTTATATTTACTAATGAGCTTTGATATTGGGCCAAACGTATATATATTACGTACGAATATCTTAATGGGCCACTATGGGGCCTTAAGGCCACAATAAAGCGTAAATTGGTTCGTTTTTAATAAGGTTTTGATGGACTTTTGGAAAGCAAAAACATACTATGGATTGATGTTGAAAGTTGTTTGGAGAAATATGATTTGGTGGAGACATTGCAAAGATAGGATTGATTTTGTCGAAAAATAGTGAAATTTGTGAAAAATGTTTGAAATAAAGGTTTAAAAACCTTGAGAAACGTCTTATAAACGTACGGGTCATGCCGAAATTTCATAAAAAGTATATATTTAGAAATTTTACTTAAAACGTGATTTTTATTTTTAATAATAAAATTTTATTATTTTATTATTTTAATATGTCGACTAAAAGACGAAAAAGGTGATTTTTCTCGAAGCTTTTCTAAAATGTTTAGAATAAACGTTTCATTTCGTAAAGTATAAAGGGTATGTTTATGGTAACTAAGTGTACCGAATGGATTTATCGAAGTATACTTATAAGTATTTATTATCTTATATTACTTAACTATTCTTCTTAAATAGTATAAGTATATTATACTAAGATATGAATTGAGATATAAAAAGTTTAAAAAAATAAAAAAATCAAATGAAGATAAGTCATCAACCATCACACCACTAAAACGTTTAAGATAACCGTACAAAACAAGCATCAATCTCTATGCATCATACTTGAAAACGGTTTTGGAAATGAATGATAAAATGGGACATTAATTGGACTATGTCGTGTGCGGACGTCGCTGCATTTGCTTGTGAATTGAGTTTGCTATTGGAGACAGTTGCTTGAGGTGAGTTCTCGTAGCCCACTTTTAAATCTTTTCCGTTGGGGGAAAATGATACTCAAATGTGTTTTGAAAACTGTTTTCTGAACTGTGCGAAATGTGGTTTTGTTTTTGGGACAATGTTATGTGCTTATGACTGCTATGTGAATATTATATGTTACGTGGTTATTTGGATCGGCTGGGTACGCCTACCCTACTTTTGTGTGATCATTGGATCGGCGGGGTACGCCTACCCTAGTATCTGTGTGGTTCTTCATCCTAAATATAGCTCCAGGTGGTAGGCTTTAGGTGTGGTATGTCATTTGGGATTGCGACCCTAAGAGCGGTGGGACACGCTATGATAAGACTAGCGGGGAATGTTGGGTCTTGGTACATGATTAGCAGGGATGCTAAGTCATGGGTTCGTGATTGATTGCATATATTCACTGTCATACATAGCACAATATTGTCAACTGTTTAAATGATTGACTCAACAACTGGGTTTAAGGTCAAACCTATGAGCTCACCAACATTATGTTGACGTTTTCGAGTATCATTTTCAGGTGAAGTTAACGATCGATAAGGTTGTGGTGCATGTAGCAGACTTTTAGAGAATCTCGTAGGAGTCTGGTTTGAGAAGTCCTTGTTTTGACAGTATGTGAAGGATTTCTATTCTGAGATTGAGTAAAGATGTATGGACCCCTGAGTGGGCTTGTTAGTTGTAATAATTGCGACAATGTGTTGTGTTCATTGGATGGGACATCACTCAAGTGGTATTGAGGCTGAAGGCATAGATGACACTTTTCAGTAATTGCATTTTAGTTTTCTCTATTTGTATCTTGGTTATGATTGGATCATTATGTTCATGTCACTGTTTACTGCCGCTGACGGGTGGTGACGAAATGGTAATCCAAAGCCAATGTTATATGAGAACTAGGTGGTTTGGCCTAAGAAAAACCTCAGCAACGGCAGCAATATAGTAGCGACAAATTAATCTATGTGCGCAGTGTTTCGCTTCTACGTGCTTATGTGTTTCATGGTATATGGTACGAGTCAAGTCGTTCATTGAAATGTGTGAGCCTAATACTGAGTACGACTGGGAAAGGATACGATTATAAATACGGTGGCCAACGTAGTTATAAACGTATCACGACTCACAAGCATATTAATATTAAAAAATCCTTCCACTAAACATATCGGTGATTGACACCTTAGGGATTCGTAAATTATGCATGGTATAGTATATTAAGTTATCCTATATGTATTGACCGTTCCACCTACCTAACGTTGCCCATGTTCTCCCTCGTGTAGATAATGCCACCAAGGATGACAAACCGAAGTGTTGGCCAACCTGCTGCCGCAGGTGGTTAGGGTAGTGAGGTGAATGGTGGTGTTGGCGGATTCCCCGACTTCTCTACCATCATTGCACAGCAGTTGCAGAATTACTTCTACTATTGTTGCCCAAGTAGCGGCCAAGGTGAAGCCAAGGAATAAGTCGGAATTAAAATGGCCTAAGCTAGCAACCAATGAAAACATCCGGGGTGATGTTGGGAATGTTTTGGAGAACAACGACCATAGGGGTTGTACCTATAAGGAGTTCTTAGCTTATAACCCAAAAGAGTATGATGGTAAGGGAGGTGCCATAGTTTATTACAGATGATTAAGAAGATGGAATCAGTTCAGGATATGAGTGGGTATAGGGATAGTCAGAAGGTAAAGTACACTTCTGGTTCATTTTTTGGCAAGGCTCTCACGTGGTAGAACTCTAAAATCCACACACGGGTCGAGATGCCCGCTATATGGTATGTCTGGAAGACTTAAGACTTTGACTAGATAGGAATTTTGCGAAAAGTTGTGGAATCACGCCATGGTCGGGGCTTACCCATGCTTGGTATACTGATAGGTTTCATGAGTTGGCTAGGTTAGTGCCTCACTTAGTAACTTCAGAAGGTAAGAGGATTAAAAGGTATGTGTATGGCCTGCTACTATAAATTTAAGGAAAGGTGGCAGCAACGGAATCCAAAGACCGAACCAAATGCCGAGCAGAAAGCAGGCACATGTTGACTGAAGTGAATCCCTTAGGAATGGATCCATCAAAAAGAACCCTGAGAAGGTAGAGGAGAAATGGAGGAGAACCTAGTAAGGATAGGAATGTGAGAGACGACAACAAAAGGACTAGGACTGGAAATGCCTTTGCTATAACCGCAAACCCTGTTAGGAGAGAGTACACAGGTATGACACCCAAGTGTACCACCTGTAACTATCACCATTTACCTGAGACACCTTATCGGGCTTGCTTCAACTGTAACCGCCCAGGACATTTTGCCAAGGAATGTAGAGACATGCCTTGGAATGTGAATCCCGTCAGTGCTAGAAACCCAACTGCTAGGGCATGTTACGAGTGTGGTAGTACCGACCATGCCAGGTCAGCTTGTCCTAGGATGAATCGAGCACAAGGACCGGGAGGGAACCGTCCTAACTAAGCTTTAGCCATCAATAGGGGTTAGGGTCGTGGGAACCAAGGGAACTAGGCAAGAGGAAGGGCATTCATGTTGGGAGCAGAGGAGGCTCGCCAGGACCCGAACATTATGACGGATACATTTACTCTAAACGATCATTACGCTACTACCTTATTTGACTCTGGTGCCGACTATAGCTTTGTTTCCACTACTTTTATACCTCTGTTAGACATAGAGCCCAATGATTTAGGTTTCAGTTATGAGATTGAGATAGCTAGCGGGCAGCTAGTAGAGATTGATAAAGTTATTAGGGGGTGCAAACTAGAAATAGAAGGCCACGTATTTAACATTAATTTGATACCCTTTGGAAGCGGAAGTTTTGATGTGATCATAGGAACGGATTGGTTGTCTGACCATAAGGCTGAGATAATTTATCAGGAGAAAGTCGTTAGGATACCACTGCTAGATGGCAAGGTGCTTAGAGTATTAGGAGAAAAATCAAAAGAAAAGATAAGATAATTGATGAGTGCTAAGGCTAAAGAGAAGGAACAAGAAGAGATCATGGTAGTGCGAGATTTACCCGAAGTATTTTCAGATGATCTATCTGGATTGCCCTGGTATGGGAAATTGAGTTTAGGATTGAGTTAATCCATAGAGCAATGTCGGTTGCAAAGTCTCCCTACCGTTTAGCACCTTCTGAATTGGAGGAGTTGTCGGGTCAACTCAAAGAACTCCAAGACAAAGGTTTCATCCGACTAAGCTCATCACCTTGGGGAGCACCGGTACTGTTTGTTAAAAAAGGATGGATACTTTAGAATGTGTATTGAGTATAGAGAGTTAAATAAGTTGAACGTCAAGAATCGTTATCCGCTCCCTATGATAGACGACCTATTTGATCAGTTGCAAGGATCTCTGTACATCTCTAAGATAGACCTTAGGTCCGAATACCATTAGCTGAGAGTGCATGAGGATGACATTTCAAAGACTGCGTTTAGAACTCATTATGGACATTTTGAGTTCACAGTAATGCCCTTTGTTTGAACAAACGCAAACACAGGTATTTCATGGGCTCTGATGAATCGAGTGTGTAGGCCGTAATCAAGACAAGTTTGTGTAATAAGTGTACTTAGAATGAAATTTTAATCTATACTAAGACTGGGAAGAAGCATAAAAGCACCTAGGATTAGTCTAAGAATTGCTCAAGAAGGAGAGACTGTATGCAAAGTTTTCTAAGTGCGAATTATGGTTACGAGAAGTACAGTTTCTAGGACATGTGATTAATGGAGATAGTATTCATGTAGACCCTAGTAAGATTGAAGCCGTTAAGAATTGGAAAGCTCCTAGAACCCCGTCTGAAGTTTGTTCATTATTAGGATTGGCAGGGTAATTACGAAATTCATGGAGACCTTTTCTAAGAATAGATAAGCTGCTTATGCTTTTACCCAGAAAGTAAGACATAACTAATTGAGGTGAGGAATAAGAGAGAAAGCATTTCAACTTTGAAGGATAAATTGTGCATGCACCTGTTCTACTCTTCCTGATGGACCCAAAGATTTTTTTTTTTTTTATTTTTTTTGTGTATAATGTGATGCGTGCCGGGTTAGGACTGGTTTGTGTATTAATGCAGAGAAGATAGGTGATAGGCCTATGTTTCTAGGACAGTTGAAAATTCATGATAAGAATTTGCACACCACCCATGATTTGGAACTGGGTGCGGTTATGTTTGCACTTAAGATTTAGAGACATTATTTGTATAGGACAAAGAGTGTCATATATACTGATCATAAGAGTCTCCAGCATATCTTTAGCCAGAAGGAATTGAATATGCGACAACATTGCTGGATAGAGATTTTTAGTGATTATGACTGTGAAATTCGCTACAATCCCGGTAAGGCGAATATGGTAGCTGATGCACTGAGTAGCAAAGAGAGAGTGAAACCTAAGAGAGTTAGGGCTATGGATATGACCTTTTAGTCGAGGATCAAGGATAAGATACTAGCGGCTCAGAAGGAGGCGTCTGATGAGTCTGCAGGATTACAGAAAGGAATAGATGAAATGATTGAACTTAGGAGTGACCGAGCATTGTGTATTACCTGGATTGAATAGGGTTTTCCTTTGAAGGGTGATGCGAGGAACCCTGATAATAGCCAAGCCCATAAGTCGAATTACTTTGTACACCAGGGGCTGATAAGATATATTATACCTTATGAGAAAGGTATTGTGCGGCCGGGTATGAAGAAGGACATAGTTGTGTATGTGAGTAAGTGTTTGACTTGTTTGAAGGTTAAGGCTGAACATCAGAGGCCGTCTGGCTTGCTGCAGCAAGCCGAGATTCCCGAATGAAAATAGGAAGGGATAGCAATGGATTTTGTGACTAAGTTACAGAGGACTAGTAGTGGGCATGACATAATCTGGGTCATTGTGGACTGATTGACTAAGTCTGCTTATTTTCTACACACGCGTGAGAATTTTAAGATGTATAGGTTAGCTAGATTGTATCTAAATGAGATCGTAGAGAGGCATGGTGTGCCAATCTCAATCATATCCGATCATGATAGTCATTTCACATCAAGATTTTGGCAATCAATGCATGAGGCATTAGGAACCCATTTAGATATGAGTACGGCTTACCACCCTCAGACCGACGGTCAGAGTGAGCGTACAATCTAAACCTTGGTAGACATGCTGAGGGCATGCGTCCTAAACTTTGGGAGAAGTTGGGATGTTCATCTTTCATTAGTTGAGTATTCATATAACAATAGTTATCATTCTAGTGTGAGATGTGCGCCGTTTGAGGCTTTGTATGATAGAAAGTGTTGTTCCTCGATTACGTGGGCTGAAGTTGGAGAGGGTCATTTGATAGGATCTGAGTTAGTGTAAGAAACCACTGAGAAGATCTCGTAGATTAAGGATAGACTTAAGGCTGCGTGTGATCGCCAGAAAAGTTATGCCGATAAGAGGATAAAGCCTCTAGAGTTTAGTGTAGGTGACTATGTCTTGCTCAAAGTGTCGTCTTGGAAGGGTGTGGTACGATTTAGGAAGAAAGGAAAACTAGCACCTAGATTTGTTAGACCTTTTGAGATCATTGAGAAATTAGGCCCATGGCTTCAGAGTTAGGATATGCCGAGGAGCTAGATAATTTCATAGACACGTTCCACGTGTTGAACCTTAAAAAGTGTTTGGCTGATCCAACACTGCAAGTACCTTTAGATGAGATCCGAATTGATGATAAGTTGAATTTTGTGGAGGCGCCTATGGAAATTTTAGAAAGAGAGTTCAAGAAGCTGAAGCGGAGTAGAATTGCCATCGTTAAGGTTTGGTGGAATTTGGAATGTGGTCTTGAATTCACATGGGAGCGTGAAGATCAGATGAAACTAAAGTATCCGCATTTGTTTAGTGATAGTAGTAGTTGAATTTCGGGGGAGAAATTCATTTAAGGGGGTAGAATGTAACCCTTGCCTCTTATTTAAGTTTTAAATAGTTCTAATTTAGGGTCCTTCGAACAGTTGTACGTTTGTCACAATTTATTTAAATATTGTATCCGAGTTTTGACGATGGTGCTTTATGAGAAATGAAGAATTTATTGTTTGTATTGTGCATAATAAGCCTTTTTTGGAGTTTTAATGTGTCATGTATGTCTGGGTGGTGACCTGTGAATTTGAGAAATGCCAAAAAAACGAGTCCCGACACGCCCGTTAATGTCCAAATGAGTTTTTAGGAAGTATAATATGGAAATATATCGAGTAAATACTCTAAGTTATTGGAAAATTATTTTTGAGATGAATAAAAATGATAAGTAACTTCAGGGAATATTTTACGATCAAGTTTTATGGGTTTTAAGCGAAACTGACACAAAATGAACCAACCCGAAACCCCCTTGGATCCCATTTCCGTTTGAGCAAGCCAATGGAACAAGAAGGCAAAATATTAGCAACTATGTCCTAGGAAGAGTGCATATATTTTGTATCTTCTAACAGCTCATATTCATTCTTGCTTTTAAAAAATAAAACACACACTTGTGTGTGTGTTTTGTTCTACAACCACCGACCCTAAACCCACACACAAACACCTTAAATATTCACCTTTGATCAAAAACAAGAAGAGTCGTGAATTACCGGGTTGATTCAATATCGGTTGTTTTCATTAAAACAACGTAGGGTTGTTCCGTTTCGCGTCGAAAAGTTATTTTGAATGATCAATTTGAAAAGTCTTATCAAATTCAAATTACTTTGTATTTATATATTACATGATGCATAGAATGTTAGTTTGTACGTACCCGATCGTTTTAAAATCAAAAGAGCGAAAAGTTTTATAAATTGTGTTAATATAGGGTTCGGTTTTTTTTGGGGGGTTCGAAATGGAATAGAAAAGATATAAGGTTTTGTTAGTTTTGATATTGTGGTCGTGATGGTTGAAAAATATATATTTGCTATGTAGCTTATTTTGTATATTGCTTATGATGGCTTATTATTAAGCTCGAATGAGCTTATTTTGGACTTATATGCCCACGACTAGAAATAGAAACACAAGAGAAGTGTTTTTGGTTATTACCCTAGTATGTCATATTTTTCTGAACTATTATTTTAGCTTATGCTGATGACCAAATTTGATACGTAGCTTATTAGCTTATTTTAAGCTTAGAGGACTTATTTTGGAGCTTGTAAGCTCACGACCCAATAAGCCCATGGTGAGCCGTGGCTTATTTAAGGTCTATTGTGGTCCAGGATTATTACTTATTGTTTTGGACTTATATTTACTAATGGGCTTTAGTATTGGGCCTAAAGTATATTTATTATGTACGAATATCTTAATGGGCCACTATGGGGCCTTAAGGCCCAATAAGCGTAAATTGGTCGTTTTATAAGTTTTGACGGACTTTTGAAAAGCGAAACAAACTTATGGATTGATGTTGAAAGTTGTTTTGGAGAAATACGATTTGGTGAGCATTGCAAGATAGGATTTGAGTTTTTGTCGAAAAATGGTGAAATTTGTGAAAAATGTTTGAAATAAAGGTTTAAAGACCTTGGGAAACGCCTTATAAACGTACGGGTCATGCCGAAATTTCATAAAAAGTATATACTTAGAATTTTTACTTAAAACGTGATTTTTATTTTTAATAATAAAATATTATTATTTTATTATTTTAATACGTCGACTAAAAGACGAAAAAGGTAATTTTTCTCGAAGCTTTTCTAAAATGTTTAGAATAAACGTTTCATTTCGTAAAGTATAAAGAGTAAGTTTATGGTAACTAAGTGTACCGAATGGATTTATCGAAGTATACTTAAAAGTATTTATTATCTTATATTACTTAACTATTCTTCTTAAATAGTATAAGTATATTATACTAAGATATGAATTGAGATATAATATCATTTGAAGTTAAGTCGTTAACCATCACACCACTAAAATTTTTAAGATAACCGTACAACAAGCATCTGTTTAGGTTTTGACCTAAAAGGATACACAGACTCTGACTATGTTGGATGCAACATGGACAGGAAAAGCACTGATGTGTGCTTCAACACACATCATTTATATCCCGAAAAACACTATTAATTGGACTAAAAACATGAAATATGCTTAAAATTATTGAAAATATGTTTGGTTTGTGTTTTTATGTCTTGTAGATATAAAGGATTAAAAAAGTTACAAAAACGGAGACTTTCGGTTAAGATTTAAAGACGTTTATTCATTTTTCGAGATCAAGACGAAGTCATTAATATTTCTTGAGCACTCCATTGGAAAGAGCACGAGATTACGAGTCCAACAATGCCTTCATGTCTTATTGGGCCAGCCCGACACCATTTATATGGGTCGGACCGACCCATACTTATCAAAACTCAAAGTATTTATCCATCTCAGCCCAAGCTTTTTTTGCTCAGCCCAACTGATTTGGCCCAGCTCAGCCAAATTTAATTCAGACCCTACATTTGTTAAAAAAAAGCGGCCCAAGATGAATCTCAAGCCCAATATTCTCGGCCAAAGACAAGTTGAGAAATATAAAAGATGGATACTAGTTGTGCAATTTGAGAAAGTGACCTACACCTTCCCAAATTAATTCAAAGTGGCGCGTGAGCATTCCCACTCGTGCCCACTATAATTTTTTCATCCATTCAGCAACCAACACGTGGTAAAGGAGTTGTTATAAATTATTTTCAGTTAAGGACCAGAATTTGAAAGCATTTATTAAACGCAATGTTAAAGTCCAGCGTATGTGCTGGAGACTGGTTATCGCTGTGTGGTGACGAGGTGCCAAAGAGTGCGTCATTAGGTCAGTGCTAGGCGGTGCGAGCAGTGGTGGGGGGGGCGCGGTTTAGTTCTGGAGGTGTATCGATCTTATATATTAGTGTGAATTATTATGACTGAGAGGTCTTATCTCTGTGCTGCTGTCTTGTATCGCGTGCTAGTAACGATAGGCTATCGTCTAAAGAACATTCATAGCAAGCGCTTTTGTGAGATGTGATGAACGGGGAGGGGTGCGCGGGACGGAACAGCTCGTAGGTCACATCGAATCTTCTGCCTATCACCACTACACATCCGCCAGGCGTCTGCTGAGCAGAATAACACATCCATGCCAATTACAAATTGACACGACACGAGTCTCATTGCTCTCTCTTTCGCTCGTTCACAAAGAACTTTGAGGTGTTTCTACACAAAACGAATCTCGAGATACGCACTCTATAAATATTATCTGGTTTGGGTAGCTTCTATTTGGTAGCGCATGCCTCTACTTCATGGAACTACACACACACACTCTTTATGGACATATCAATTTAGCGATAAATTAAAGTAATTATATGTTTAATTTGTTTTGGTTGGAGTTTGTGAGACACGGTGAGCTGCATGAAGTGTTTGTTAAGATGTCGAAGTAGGTTTAGAGGTTGATATGAGTAGTCAGTGAGGTAGGAAGTTTTGTGTGTCGAGAGACATTTCATACAGACGAGACAGGTATAGAGACTTCTATCTCTAGTTTTGGGGTAGTTTAGACTGAGAAAGTGTAAATGCGGGTATGGGCGTAGAGGGATTTGCGTGTGTTTCTAGTTAGTCAGATGATTTGAGATGGTATGGGTGTGGGAACACGTAGTTTACAGAGAGAGGGTAGAGCTTGGCGGATAGGATGGACATTGGATGTAGATTAGAAGTGGGTATTAGAGAATGGCGATGATGTTAGAGGATAGTTTGGTTTATAGTGATGTGTGTAGTGCTAAGGAGTGTACAGGTGTGGTGTGAGGTGATTTGAATGTATAGTCTAGTGTATAGCGATAAGGAAATGATTTTGAGTTGTGGTTGGGTTATGTAGGATGGTGGTTTTTAGTGTTGAAAAAGTGATTTTGTAGTTAGATGGTGGTGATCTGGTGGATGAAGAGTGAGGTGTATGGTAGGGTTGTTGAGGAGTATATGAGTTTGAGAGGGAGGATAGTGGTGAGGTGATGTTGAGGATGGAATGTTGGAGGGGGTATTTTAGTGTATGTGATAGTGATATATGTTTTTGGTTAAAGGGTTTGAGATTTTCATAAGTTGGTTTAGTAGGTGTGTTAATGTGGGTAGAGTATTGGTGGGTTTGTTTTTGGTGTTTTTAGATTTTGTGATTGGTGTTGGGATTTTTTTTTTGTTATGTTAGTGTGAATTATTAGATTATTTGTTGGTTTAGTTGTTTGTTATAAAATTTTGTGTTAAATTTGTGATTTTTATTAGTTTATGGGTGAGTTAGTGAGTTGATGATTTGGTTGATGAGGCTTAGTGCTGTCATGTGGTATATTTGATTAGTTATACTTATTTAGAGTTTATTATGTCATTACTGACTGAAGTTCATATGAGATTTGAGAGACGTTATTGTATACATGTGTGTTGTTAGATTATTGCTCTTGTAAGTAGCGTATTAGTTTGGGTACTGATCTTTTGGTGAGGTGGTTAGGTATAGGACTGGAAGGAGGTGGAGACATGTACTTATATGTTTAAGTATAAGTGATATAGAAGCGACTCACAAGTAGGTATTTAATGGAGTAGTATCAGTGTGGGAGGTGTATTTTTTTGTTGATTGATTTTTTTTTTGATGAGGTAATAAGGTTGTGGTTATTTATGTGATTGGTGTAGTGTGTATTGTGATGAGTGCTAGAGGTGAGGGTGGTTTGTGGTTATGTTGTGTTTGTGAGAATAAGTTGGTGTTTTATGTTGTTATTGAGTGGTTTGTTTTGTGCGAGTTGGATGGCTGTTGTGAGATTGGGATGAGTTTGCGCTGTGAGAGGTGTGAATTTAGTATATTATAAGTTTTTTTTAATTAAATATTAGTGTTTTTTTTTTATTGAAGTGATTTTTGTATTTATGGGGTATTATTGAATTGTGAGGTTTTGGCTGTAAGGATTTTTATTTATGATTTATGTGCTTATAATTATTGTTTATGTGATCTTATGTGAGTTTGGCTACAACCAGGAGGCGTGATCGTATCATTGTGATTGAGTTTAGGTGTTGGGCATTTAATTTTGTCATATTTTAGTGAAAATGAAATGATGGATAATTCTATGTGTGTACGTATTTTATATGTATAGCATACGTATTCTTTAAGTGTTTTTAGTTGAGTAAATTAAAAGTTTAAGTTTAGAAAATATATAAAATTAAAACTTAGTTTTATTAAGTTAGTAAAATAAAATTTGAAATGAAATTTATTTATAGTCATTTAATTTAGTTTTAATTTAAAATGTTTAAAAGGTAGAATAAAAGGGTTTTTATAAAAATGTAGGTTGAATATGTAAATAATAAAAATATATATATTAATTAATATATAAGGAGGGGGGACGAAATTTTATAGAAAAAATAATAATTTTTTTAAAAAGGGATGTTGTTTGGATCGGTTGGAAGAGGAGAAAAAAAAGGAAACGCAATCCTAGTCTAATTAGAATTCTAAATAGGTAATTATCTTAAACCTTTTTGTAAATCTTATAAATATCAAAAACCCACCCCTCCCTTTTCTTGTTGATCGGCTGGAAACCCAAGAAGAAAAAAATATTTTTTTATCAAGATTCAAGTTGGTGATTTATGTAATCAAATCAAGGTTTTAGATAAGTTCTTAAACCCTTTTTAATTAATCTTCTTTAGTTTTCTTGTATCAATTAATATGGTGGATCATGAGGGTTTTAAAAACTTCTGTAATTATGAATATATTAATTGTTGGGTTTATTGATTTGATGATTACAAAACTACATGTGCTTAAATGAAGATGAATGAAACAACAAGGGACTAATTCGCTTACAATGGAATTCCACAAGCTGGTGGATAACATAAAGATTGTAGAAGATATTGATCAAGATTTAAATGATTTAGTTTCCTTATCTATTTTAGTTAGCTTCCTTTGTAAGCCATGATCTCTATATAAAAAGATCATAGACACATAGTTTTAGTATCCATAAACGTGTGTGCATCATAGTGTGCTTCCAATGAGAGTCTAGACACAGAAAAACATATGTAGACTATAGTAGTTAGATAGTTAGTTATAGTTAATAGATAGTGTACCTAAGGATCGTTGACCCTGTTACAGGTGTAACCATATTATCTTGATCAAATAATATTGGGGCTAGGTGTCGAAACGTTTGGTTATAAAACCTTGTTGAATAACTTTGTTCATTATGCTATTTCCGCTATGCATATATTCTATGTTCATTGTTATTATCCTAGATAAATGTTCTAAACAAACTGAGCTTACAACGATCTAAGGAGTTATTTAGAATTCCACAATTGGTATCAGAGCCTCGTGGCTCTTGATCTAGGATCCACAAGGTGTGTTTGATGTCGAGTTTATGAAGAAAAGAAGGTTCAAGTTTTCTTTTTGGTACTAGCAATACGAAACATTAGGGTTGCAACCTAATTATAATCAAAACAGAAAGCAAGTTTTTGTGTATAAACGACATCAAGGGAAGGGCAACAAGTGTTTCTTGGTTTGATATCAATGTTGTGTTATAGTAAACACGATGCTTCGTTTAAGGAGAATGCTAATTTGTGATGGATTAGTAACATATTAGTGACACTAAAAAGCGTCGTCTGGATACTTAAAACAGTGTACAAGTAGAAACTTGCTCGGCATTGATTTTTCTAACTTCCAAGAATACACGAAGTTTTGTTTCTTTCTTTTTGACAAACAACAGTCCGATGCTATGAACAAGAGAAGAGCATCAAGTATCACCAGATTGAGTTAACAAAGAAGAACAGGACATATAAAGCTGATAATTGAAGAAACAAATGTTAATGCTACTCGTTATGTTTTAGTGCTGCCAATGGCAGTTAATACTGCTAGCCTTATCTTTGAAGGTTAGTGCTGCTGCTTATGATTATTAGTGCTGCTTATATAAGTTAATGCTGCCAGTTTATCCATAGTGCTTGAAAGAATATTAATGCTGTCTAGTATATATTTTTAATGAAAGCTAGTATTAAATTTTTTTACTGCTAGGTAAATGTTAGCAGTTACTACATTGAACTTAACCAGTTAGTGCTGCTCATATACTTAATACTGCCATAGAAGGAGTTACTACTATTGGTTACTACTGCTTGGTTTAAGGGGAAGCTAGTGTATTTGGATTCAGATTCACTTAAAATTTATAAAGGCTAGTTTTGGAATTTATTAGATTAATTGGTTACGAAGAAGATTGTTTATCACTTATTTGAAGTTAAAGTAGAATTACTTGGGTACGTGTTTTATCATATCTTAAACGGCTTACAACATTTAAAGATAACTTGTTCGTACTTACAATGTTGTGACGAAGACTTGTCAAAATCTAGAAAAGGTGTGTAATTTTTCTTATGGTGCTCAAAGATCACATCTGCTATCAATTTGGTTATGTGTCTCATAAAAGATGAGGATTTTTGTCAAGAGATTGTGTTCTACTTATATTTCACATATTTATTTATAAGTTTGACATCACGTGGATAGTACAAGATATAAGACACAAGTTTGGGTTATTCTACTTCTACATCAAGTACGTTATACTTAGTTTTCTTCATCAGTGATCATTACATAAAGCCTACAGAATTTGAAGATTCAAGAGATGGTTAACATATTTTTCAGGGGAAGCTTATTGTTACATGTTTAACCATCTACATGCACCACTTGAGGGGAAGTGTTTTGTTACTATTACTAATCTTTATTACTACTGCTAGTTTATATTTCTACTGCTCAGATTCATTTTTCTTATTGTGCGTAATGGTGGGCAATTTAAGTAAAAAGAAGCTGGATTAGTAGTTGTGGTATATGATTTGTTGAGCTGTATGATCCAAGTTCCTATAATACAAAAGACCCCTATACCGATATTACAAACGGGGAAGAAGAGTATAGGTTTATTGATTTGCACTTATAGTTGTGTGCATGTTTCAAGAGATCATAAGTCAAGGGGACGCATTAAAGATTGTTTCACTCATGGAGATAGTTTTGTAATATCAAATATGGGAAGATTGTTGGGTTTATTGATTTGATTATTACAAAACTACATGTGCTTAAATGAAGACGAATGAAACAACAAGGGACTAATTCATTTACAATGGAATTCTACAAGCTGGTGGAGAACATAAAGATTGTAGAAGATATTGATCAAGATTTAAATGTATTTTAGTTTCCTTTTTTTTTTTTTTTTTTAAAAATCTAGTTTTAGCTAGCTTCACCTTGTAAGTCATGAATCACTCTATATAAGAATCATAGACACATAGTTTTAAGTATCCATAACGTGTGTGGGCTTCCGATAAGAGAGCTAACACAGAAAAAACGTGTGTAGACTTATTATAGTTAGATAGTTAGTTTATTAGTTAATAGATAGTGTAGCCTCAAGGATTGATGATCCCTGTTATAGGTGGTAACCGTATTATCTTGATCAAATAATATTAGGGCTAGGTGTGGAAACGTTTAGTTATAAAACCTTGTTGAATAACTTTGTTCATTATGATATTTCCGCTATGCATATATTCTATGTTCATTGTTATTATCCTAAGATAAATTTTAACAAACTAAGCTTACAACTATCCTAAGAGGTTATTTAGAACTCCACATTAATCATGCTAGAGTGGTTAGGGTTTAAGTAGGATCATATTGGTGTAAATAGTTAGGGTTAGATCGCGTTAATTTATGATTTAGGGTTTGGCAGATTTTAGGGTTGTGTTCAACTGAAGTTATCTTAATGATAAAAACGTTTTTCTTTATGAATCTTATGTCCATTGATAAGTTCAGAGAGTCTAGTTTCCAAAAAGTCTGGCCCCGAAAGGTTTTGAGGTAGGGAAGTTAGTCAAATAATTTTTCGCAAGAAAATTTGTCAAAACAGTAATACGGTCAGATTTTGTGTTCTCATTCGAGGAGTAAAAATCCTACTTAAAATGCAAATTAGTTTAGCCCAAAAATCAGAGGTCATATTTTAGGTGTCTATTAACTCCAGTTCGAAGGGCTAACGCTAAAACATTTTCTAAGTATTTTTAAGGACGCCAAATGTTTAGTGTGCGTTCAGATCCGAATCTGAGTACTTTGTAATAATGAATTTTTATAAAATAGTTCCACTTAGTAATTATTTTTTAATATAAGAAATCAAAGAAGCTCACAACACATTGGGGACTATGGATGAAAGGAGAACATCAATTAGGTGCATTAGTATTTTAATGTGGTCATTGAAGTGACTACAGAATTTCAGCCATGAAACTGTTGAAAGTGGAAGTTTTTTTTTATTATTTTAAATGAGAATAAGGGTCATATAGTGTATGAAAAGAGTATGGGAGACGTCTCTTAAAGGATTTTAAACTTAGTTAAGGTAAGAATTCATCATAAGATTATTACATTGCTTGGGCATTTAGCCTAACCGAGTGTAACTTGTGTTTAGATTGTGTACAAGATTTTGTCAAGTAGCTGAGCATCAGGTGAGTTTCATAGTCCCATTTTACTATGTTTTCTTGGGATGGAAATGATGCAAAGTATGTTTTGAAATGTTTTAATTACTGTTATTATGAGGTTTTAGTTGACGTTGGACTTTTAATGTACTAATATATTATGGTTTTTGCATGTCGTATGATATGTATTGGTTTCACCCCACCCCCTACATTGTGGGTAAGACATTGTATTGTTCCGCCTACTTTGTGGTATGTTGGTTCGCCTACTTTGTGGGTATGACATTGTATTGGTTTCGCCTACTTTGTGGGTATGTTATTGTGTGGGTATGTTATTGTATGGATACGGTACCAAGAGTCTTTGGATCGGGGATAACATTCCTATCCATGACTGTAAGACGAACTTTGTGGTTTGGATCGGGGGACACGTTCCGTCCCAATGGTGATTGTTTAGACGAGTGCATGGTTAGCATGTATAATAGTCAGCTTAATTGTCCTGCCGTGTTTAGATTTTATTAATCACAGTAATTTACTTAAAGCTTGAATTGGGTGTCGTAAACCTATGACTCTCACCAACCATTGTGTTGACCTTTTTAAGCATCATTTTCAGGTGAGCGTTATGAAGGTGTTGAAGTTTATAAAAGTGGCTAGAGAGACCATTAGGCTGGCTTTGGAAGTTCTCATTTGATTTCGTTTCGTATTTGTTTGCATGAATTATTGAAAGCTATTTGGTTTTATTAGGTTTGTGAGACGTTATGTCTTTGTATTGGTGAGACCCTTTTTTTCATTAATGCAAGATGTCGTTCCTTTATTTTCAGTATTGTCATGACACATCGTGTCTTTTATATTTAGTTATGCATGTAGTGATCTCTAATTGTTGACACCAATGTTTTGTGATTGATATCCATGAAGACACGCCTCTGTATTCTGCCTTGGCGGGGTGTGACAGATTGGTATCACAGCCTTTGGTTATAGAGAAGTAGGTGGTTTGGCCTAGACTATAACCTAGGAGACCCTCATATAGTTGCATTTTAGGGCCTAAGTGTTTAGTATTATAACTGTTATACTTTCTTCTAATTATATAGCTTTTATTATCCTATTTTGTCTAACTTTTATTTAGCTATTTTGTCTACTATTATCTACTATGGTATATATTAATTCCTTACTATTTATAGCTATGTCTCCCTTATCCGTAAGAAGTTTTGTTGGGGAACCATTTTCTCAATTGCACTTAAACGCTATTGAGATCCAAAAGAGGAGCCAATTAAGAAGGAGCCTCTTATGAAACAAAAGGAGATAGGATAGTTGATCGCTTGTCGAATGCTCGTAGTAGGCATGGACCCGCGGAGTCGGGTGACTCTTACGAAGGCAAAGTCAAACCCAAGCAAGGCCCATCATAAGTTTAATTCTGTCTTTTACCTCGTCACGATGCTATTGATTATTTCTTTCGGATATTTCGTATTTTGAAGGCGCTGCGAGACTTTTGTTCCTTTAAGTCGTTTCGATTTTATCTTTATATAAGTAAGTATTTCTTTGATGGAGCATCCTTTCTGTGATATATTGGAGTGGTTTAAGATGTACAATATGGTATATGTGTTTATATGTGCGTTATCATTGAGAGGTGTAGTCTTGGAAGTATGTATACTGTGCCAGGATGCTAATATATTATGGTGGCCAACAAAAATATAAAGGAATCACCGTGAAACTTGTGACCATGATAGCATGATTGTGTTTGCTTGTTAGGTTGATAGTGTAAGATGTAATATTAATTTCGTTGTAATTAGAATAGTTATGAGTTAGTAAGTTTCCTTCTATCTATCGCTTGTGGATACCCGTTAATGCTATTATTACGATTATTGAGTTTGTTCGTCTGCTTGATTATTCGCTCGGATATATAACCCTTATTTTAGCATCCCTTGTTTGTACGATGACGGTATGAATGATCTAACTTTTCTATTAGGCGTCTTGATGAATATTGGTTGTTCGAATCTGCTTCTTTGGATATTGGTACGTTCTATTGGTTCTTTCGTTGTATTGATTACTCGTATGAGTATCAAAATTTTCTTTTAAGCACTAATTGTTTCTAAAATATTAGTGCATATCATTACTCCATTCTTTATATATCCTTTGGTTTCCGTAACATGTTGCGACATGTTAGTACCGCCGTTTTTCTATGGTTTTTCTTTTGATCGTAAGTACGGATTAGTCTTTACGTTCTTCTTTTGGTTCGTAATGTCTTTGTATGAATTTCTCTTGTGCATGTCCGCTTCACTGTTATTCTGACTATATGGTTTATGGTACTTTCTTTCGCTTTCAAACAATAAAATTGTGTTAGAGTCTTTACGGTATTTTACAATCTCTTTTTGTATTTCGATGTCCCTGTTTGAGTAATATATTGTATATTGATGTCAAGTTATGAAAATCCTTTTGAAGTATATCTTGATGGTGTTTGGGGAAAACTATTCTTGAAATGATTTTATGAATACATTGTGATAAGCGCTTTTATATGACTGTCTATTTATAAAAACTGCGTTTACAATGATTTTTATGAAAACTATGTGATATTGGTTGAGTGTCAAAACTATGTTTAAGGTAATCTTTACATTTTTATAAGTTTGTTTTTGATAAATTTTATTTTATGAAAAGTATGTTTAAAATGATTTATATTGGTAAAATGCGATACATTTTTTTATGTAACTATCCCTTGATAGTTATGAAAACCATGTTTAAAATGAATTATAAAAAAGGATTATATTTAGGATGATTTTTTTTAAAAAGATTTTTAAAAAAACGACTATCTTTATTGTTTTAAAATGAATTTTTATAAAAATAGTATTTAGTTGGTTTTGTCGAGTTAAGTCGATTATTGGTATAAGAATTCTATCTTTCGTATTTATCAATTGATACATATCATTATTCGATATGTGTTCCTTTTGTCTTGATACGCTTTGTTGACTCTTTTGTTTGCGTTTCCTATCCGGTATTTTGTAACCCTTAGAAGTCATTGATATACGTTTTATTCGACCAAGTCACTCTTCGTGGGGAGCACCTGCGTTGCTTAAAAGAAGGATGGTTCATTTCGAATGTGCATAGACTATCGAGAGTTACACAAGCTGACCCCCAAGAATCTCCCAGGATCGACGACTTGTTCGACCAGTTACAAGTTTCACGTTATTTCTCTAAGATAGATATTCGTTTCGGTTACCATCAGTTAAGAGTACATGGAGAAGGTATTCTCAAGATAGCATTTAGGACGCGATATGGACACTTTGAGATTACGTTATGCATTTGGGTTAACCGAATGCACCGCGGTTTCCATGACATGAAGAACCAGTTGTGCAAGCCTATTTTAGACAAGTTTTTTCATTTTGCTTATCGATGATAGCCTTGATCTCTCGAAGTCTAAGTTAGGATCATTATGTTTATGAATTTGGTTTTGGAGCTGCTGAAAAGGAAAAGTTGATTGCTAGTTTTCCAAGATTTAAATCTTGTCTAACAGGAAGTGCGTTTCTCAAACAGCGTGGTTAACAGTAATGATAATCCACGGAGACATTTAGCAAGACGCCATCCAGGATATGATTAATACTTGATTAGGCAGGTTATTACCAACATTCATATAAATTTTTTCTAAGGTTGCTAAACCCCTTACTTCACTGACTTAGAAGAATAAGAAGTAGGAGTGGGCCAAGGAACAAGAGGAAGCTTTTTAGACGTCTGAAGGCAATTTATGAAATGCAACCAATATTGTCAATGCCTGATGATCCCAAGAGGTGTAGTTTCTGCGACTCGTCGAATCAAGGATTAGGTTGTGTACTCATGCAAAGAGGCAAGGTAGAGAACGCGATAGCAGAAATGCTGCGTGGCCTAGACCAACTAATGAAAAGGAAGGAAGGTGGAGGTATGTATTTATTATGGCGTATACATTAAAAGGTTATGTAAGACCTTACTGATGACGAGCTCATGCATCAAGTACTTGGTACATCGGAGCGGATAAGACGAACTATGACCTTAAGATATGTAGGTGCCATGTATGGAGAAGAATAATGCTACTATGTTACATGTTTGACCTTGTTTAAAGGTGAATGCTGAAACATCAAAGACCTTCAGGTTTATTGTAACAACTAGAGATACCCGAGTGGAAGTAGGATATAATAACCATGGACTTTATTACAAGGTTGCCAAGATAGGATATGAATTGGGTAATAGTCGATAGACTGACTAAGGTATGCCTATTACATGGTAGTACGTGAAGATTTTAAAACAGAGAATTTGGCGAGACTTTACACTAATGAGATAGTAATAAGGCATGGAGTGCATGTGTCCGTCATCTGCTTTAGATCGTGTTGGAATAATTACTTCACGGCCTGGTAGCCTTGCAGAAGGCAATTGAGAACACGGCTAAAACCATGTGTACGACTTATCATCCTCAACGGATGAACAAAATGAGCGTACCATTCAAACTTTGAAGGATATGTTGAGAGCGTGCGTGATTGATTTTTTTTTGTGGTAATTAGGATACTCATCTACCCTTAACTGAGTTTTCTATAATAATAGTTATCATTTGGTGTTTGTTGTGCTTTATTTGAAGCATTGTATGAAGTAAGTGGTAGGCCACATGTTCTTTGGGCTGAAATTGGAGAAATTCGGTCGATTGGATCAGAATTGGCACAAGTGACAACAAATAAGGTGATGTGGATTAAAGAAAATCTCAAAGCGGCTAGAGATTGCCAAAAGAGCTATGTTGGCAATATGCGTAAACATTTAGAGTTGAAGTTGGTGATAAAGTGATGTTGGAAGTGTCGTCTTGGAAAGATGTAGTGCATTTTGGAAAGAAAGAAATGTTAGCACTAAGACATGTGGGACCATTTGAGATCATTAAAAGGATCGGTCCTATGGCCTATTGATTTAGATTGTTTTAATAAATTTAGTAGTGTATTTGATGTGCTTCAAATTTAAAGGAGTATTGGACTGATGTAAATATGCATGTGCCTTTGGAAGAAATTAAGGTACACAAAACTCTTCGTTTTGTTGAAGAACCTGTCGAGATTATCGATCCTGAGGTTAAAAGTTTAAAGCGTAGTAGTATTTCGATAGTTAAAGTTTGCCGGGACTCGAAGCGAGGTCATGAGGATTTCATGAGAACTAATTATTCACACTTACTCATTAAGCAAGATATAGATAGAAGTACTAATTAAAGTTAGGTATATAGGGTTACTGGTAGACCTTAGTGCACCCTTAAATGTTCTTATGTGGTTTGGTTAATGTTATATTTTGAATAAACACGAAAGTCGAGCCGATTTCTTCAAAGTTTAAGCCATTGTAAACAACTCATAACCTTAGTTCCAGACAGTATCTTGATTGGATTAATTTGCGGTTAGGTTATGAATGACGTTGTACACAACTTAAGGTTTTTGACTAGTTTCCTCGAAGATGGGCGATGTTCATGTAGTTGGATGTTTATTTTTGCTTAGAGTTGTTATGCTGCTATTTGTACCCTTGTATGGGCAAGCGAAGTTGTAAGCAGTGGGTTTCCGATCGTGAAAGTTAGATAGATTCAAAGCGTGACCCTAAGTTCACAATAACGCGAGGACCATATGAAAGCTAGGTATCCCCAATTGTTTATTGCTAATGCTGGTGAATCTAGTAGTTAAATCTCGGGACGAGATTTCCCTAAGGAGGGGATACTGTGACAATTGTGCCTTGAGTGTAACAATTTGTATTTTTGATCAATGAACGACGTCATTTAATTCACTATTTTTGTCCCTTAAGTCCTTAAACTTATCATTTACTTAAGAACAGTTTTTAGTTGCAATTAATATAGATGGTTGAGGCTCATTTCCCCTTATAAATATCACCCATACATGAACCCTAATTTCATTTCCTTTAGCATTTTATGAAGAATATTGACTTAATTAAAGGAACATATATAAGAATACTTACTAGTGGTGACGGGAGTGGTGGGTCTATGACGGGAGAGTAACAGCGACGAGACGTGATGAGAGCTGTGGTGGTGACGGGATTTGTGGTTGTAACATTCTGTATTTTCAGGTCATTTACGACGTCATCTATTTTACTAATTATTTTTTTTAGTACGCGTTTACTTTTAATTCTTATTATATATAGTTAAATCGCGTAAACTAAAAATCAACAATTAGCGTAAACGGACACCAAACGAATTAAAGTTTTCGTCAAACAAGCAATATATTATTTTTACGAAAGTAATAATCAACTTTTTATATTTTATTTTTATTGGTTGCGTAAAACGTTTACGTTTTGCAATTAAATACATTTAGGCATACCCGGAAGCACCAAAACGTTTCTACGCTTCAACAAATACCCACTTTTATACCCAATACATAAAAATTACAAAAATATCTTACCTATATACATACATGGCCAGTTATAGATAGAAAAACAAAAAAAATCTAGTTTAGAAACATGATCCTTGAAATCATGGGATGATTCCTAGTTTAGGGGACACATAGCTCATTTCTTCCAAGTATTGACCAAGACCTCCTTAAGACCCTCATTGTGTCTTGGACTAGTCAAGATGATATATAATGCCTTAGACTAGATACATAACACATACTTGCTCATTTCCTTAAGTGAAATTTTTCATCTTTTCTCTCTTTCTTTTGGCAAAACCCACGGCTCAAAAAGCCCATCCCACACAAACCATACAAATTTTTCTACCACTTATGCAAGCATACACACAACATATCTAAGACCTACTAAGATGGTTTGAAGGTTAGGTTAAGTATTTTCAAGTGTTGAAGCAAATAAAGTAAAATTAAGGTTTCTTGGGAAATTAAGGTTTCTAATCTTGCAAGTTTGGTTTAAAAATCTAAACAAGGGTTTAGATTATATTTCTCATCATCATTTATCACTATAAGGTTATCTATAAACCTTTATGTCTTTACTTTTATCATTTTTATGTGTTTACATGTTCTATATAACTAAATCACCATTTAGGGTTTTAAACATGTTAAATGGATAACTTACTTGTGATTATGATTTTGTACACTTTTTCATATGATATGTGATTGGTAATATCATGGAATAATGAGATTATAAGTATGTTAACATGTTGGTTTAAGTGGAAAATGTTTAAGTATAAACTAGTGATTAAAAGTTAATTAAGGAAAGTTTATGATTTCATGTGAGATTAAAGACATTTGTGGGCTGTTTTAGTTCGTGTTTTAGACAGTAGGTTTTACATTTTATAAAGATAATACACCTCATGACGATTCCAAAATGATAAGAAACTCGAAAAACCGATTTATAACGAAAAAGATACGACGATTTCAAGTTTACGTTAAATATATACTTTTATAAAACTATTTTTATAAAAATTACTATTCACCACAGAAACTTATATTTTTAAAACATCATTAATATGATAAAACTTTTAAATACGAGAACGTACTCGAAAGAATCGCTAAAAACGGAGTTAAAACGAATAAGTTACGACATTTACGAGATTTACGATAACTAAATCTATAAAAATAAATATATAACTGTTATGAACAGTAAAATCACTATTCATCAGAAAAACTCAAATTTTGAAAATGTTATATTTTGATAACTCGTCTTAATACGAAGGCGTGGACGTAAGAAACGAAAGAAACGGACTAAAAACGAGAAAGTTACGCCAGTTTTACTAAAGTATACTTATAAACGTTTTTACTTTATAAATATGATTTCACTAAAACGATTAGATGGTGATGTAGCTATATAGAATTATATGTGGTATTAGTTAATCAAAGTACTATATTACTAGGGAGTTTCATAATGAGGCCTCTTCGGGGTGGCGTATCGACGAGTTGTTGGATTTACGATTTAAAGTGTCCTAGCTCCTCATACGTCACTACATGACCTCTTAATTATGATAGCCCGAACGATAGTATGATGAGCTATACGACCTATAAATAATCAAAGTGTTTAGTACTTATACGACCTATATTGGATTAGGTTGCATTCGATCGTAAGCGTGACGCATTTTCTATTGTGAATACTTGTTGATTACCATTCACTCGAGGTGAGTTCATAGCCCCCTTTTTACTACGTGATTGTTTTACAAAATCTACGGGGTGAATTACATTGCTTGTTTTACTATTGGACACAAGTGTTTTTCTAAGTGTTTTCAAAGTGTTTACAAAGTGTATGCTATCCAGATTACTGCCTGAATATTATTGCTAAGTTACCTTATTGCCGTGAAGTCCCTATTTATCATGAACCGTTAATTGCTATTGTAGTAAGCGCGAGTGTTGTGGATAGATCTATCGGGACTGACAATCCCCACCTTTCCTTGGGTCACTAGTTTGATCAAGGTGCATTTAACATTGAGAGGTGTTAGGTTGTTGGCAAGCATCCTATATTCTGATTGGGGCACAAATCTAGTTAAGGCTTCGGGGTCATGAGCTTAGTGCAATAATAAACGTTTTGGACTACTGAATGTGTTTCAGAGTCTACTATTACTTCGATCTTGTGGTCCACCCTTTTTACCGATAAACCTATGATTTCACTCAACCTTTGTGTTGACTTTTAGCATGTAATTTCAGGTCCTAGGGTATGAAGATTGGAGGGGAGCCGTGGCGGATATCAATGAAGACGGATTCTGTGTTTTATCTATATTCAATGCAACTTTTATTATCTTTAAAAACTTAAGTCATCTTTTGGTATTATGAAGCTTTTGTTTAATTAAATATGTACTTGAAATGTTTATGACTTTTAAAACATATGGGACCTAATGTATGAACTCTGATATTTTGCTATGGCATCGAATGAAATCTTATCTTAAAACGTCCATTTAAGGTCGTTTCCTATATCTTGATTGTTGTACTTTGACGTAGCACCCCATTGTTACCATTCCGCTGCTACCTGATTTTGGGGGTGTTACAGATGGTACCAGAGCCAAGGTTATAGGGAACTGGGTCATTTTCAAAACCTAGTCTATAACCACAAAGTTTAAAGGTTTTCTTTTCTTTCATTTTTAAATACAGAATCCTTCATCGCTATCTTGTGATTGAGTTTGTGGTTGTTGGGCATTTTATTTGGTACATTTTAGTGACAATGACAATGAAGGTATAATTCTATGTGTGTACGAATTTAATATGTATAGGTCTACGTATTTAAGTGTTAGTAGTTAGTAAAATTTAAAAGTTTGTTTAGAAAATATAGAAAAGTCATGAATAGTATTTATTAAGATTAGTTAAAATTAAAAGTAAAATAAAATTTGAAATGAAATTTATTTATAGTCATTTAATTTAGTTTTAATTTAAAAGGTTTAAAAGGTAGAATAACGGGGTTTTTATAAAAATGTCAAAATTAAAGGTTGAATATGTAAATAATAAAAAAAATATTAATTAATATATAAGGAGGGGGACGAAATTTTATTGAAAAAATTAGAAAAAATATTTTTTTTTAAAAGGGATGTTGTTTGGATCGGTTGGAAGAGGAGAAAAAAAAGGAAACACGATCCTAGTCTAATTAGAATTCTAAATATGTAATTATCTTAAACCTTTTTGTAAATCTTACAAATACCAAAAACCCACCCCTTCCTTTTCTTGTTGATCGGCTGGAAACCCAAGAAGGAAATTTTTTTTATCTAGATTCAAGTTGGTGATTTGTGTAATCAAATCAATGTTTTAGGTAAGTTCTTAAACCCTTTTTAATTAATCTTCTTTAGTTTTCTTGTATCAATTAATATGGTGGATCATTAGGGTTTTAAAAACTTCTGTAATTAATAATATATTAATCATGCTAGAGTGGTTAGGGTTTAAGTAGGATCATATTGGTGTAAATGGTTAGGGTTAGATCGCGTTAATTTATGATTTAGGGTTTGGCAGATTTTAGGGCTGTGTTCAACTGAAGTTATCTTAATGATAAAAATGTTTTTCTTTATGAATCTTATGTCCATTGATAAGTTCAAAGAGTCTAGTTTCCAAAAAGTCTGGCCCCGAAAGGTTTTGAGGTCGGGAAGTTACTCAAATAATTTTCGCAAGAAAAGTTGACAAACAGTAAATTCGGGTCTGATTTGGGTCTGATTTTGGGGAGTAAAAACCCTACTTAAAATTCAAATTAAGGTTAGCTAAAAATAAGAGGTCATATTTTAGGTGTCTATTAACTCCAGTTCGAAAGGCTAACTCTAAAACATTTTCTAACTATTTTTAAGGACGTCAAACTTTTTGGTGTGCGTTCAGATCCGAATCTGTGTACTTGGTAATAATGAATTTTTATAAAATAGTTCCACTTAGTATTATTTTTTCTAAAAACTCGCAGTAGCTCATAACTCATTGGGGAGATATGGTATGTAAGTATAACCATCAATTAGGTGTTTTAGTATTTTATATGTGGTCATGAAGTGACTACAAATTAAGCCAGAAACTGTGAAAGTGAAAGTTAATGAATAAGGTCATATAAGGTATGAAAATGACATGGGAGATGTATCTAAAGGATTTTAAACTTAGTGTAAGGTTTAGAAGTCCATCATATGATTGTTACATTGGCTTGGGCATTTAGCCTAACCGAGTGTAACTTGTGTTTTTGTTGTGTTTAGATTGTGTGCAAGATTTTGTCAAGTAGCTGAGCATCAGGTGAGTTTCATAGTCCCATTTTACTATGTTTTTCTTGGGATGGAAATGATGCAAAGTATGTTTTGAAATGTTTTAATTACTGTGATTATGTGGTTTTAGTTGACACATGGACTTTTATGTAGCTATTATATGTTTGTGTGATGCATGTCGTATGATATTGTATTGGTTTCGCCTACTTTGTGGGTATGACATTGTATTGGTTTTTTCTAATTTATGGGTATGTTGGTTTTGCCTACTTTGTGGGTATGACATTGTATTGGTTTCGCCTACTTTGTGGGTATGTTGGTTTTGCCTACTTTGTGGTTATGTTGGTTTCGCCTACTTTGTGTGGGTATGTTATTGTGTGGATACGGTACCAAGAGTCTTTGGATCGGGGATAACATTCCTATCCATGATTGTGAGATGAACTTTGTGGTTTGAATCGGGGGACACGTTCCGTCCCAATGGTGATTGTTTAGACGAGTGCATGATTAGCATGTATAATAGTCAGCTTAATTGTCCTGCCATGTTTAGTTTTTATTAATCACAGTAATTTACTTAAAGCTTGAATTGGGTGTCGTAAACCTATGACTCTCACCAACCGTTGTGTTGACGTTTTTAAGCATCATTTTTAGGTGAGCGTTATGAAGGTGTTGAAGTTAATAAAAGTGGCTAGAGAGACCATTAGGCTGGCATTGGAAGTTCTCATTTGATTTCATTTCGTATTTGTTTGCATGAATTATTGAAAGCTATTTGGTTTTATTAGGTTTGTAAGACGTTATGTCTTTGTATTAGTGAGACCCTTTTTTTCATTAATGCAAGACGCCGTTCCTTTGTTTTCGGTATTGTCATGACACATCGTGTCTTTTATATTTAGTTATGCATGTAGTGATTCTTTATTGTTGACACCATTGTGTTGTGATGATATCCATGAAGTTACACCTCGTGTTTCCGCCTTGGCGGGGTGTGACTAAAATAAACCAACGTTGTGAGATAATTATCTTTCTAAGGAAGTTAATTCGTTAAGTAAAACCTTAATTCACACTTGAGGAACTTTTCACGTCACTTACCAAGCATTAAATTGGATACATTTTCATGAATTTCAAATTCATCTCTCGTTGGGACACGACACTTGGAAGATTAACTATTACTTGTCCTCAAGTAGTTTTTATATCAAACGGGACTTACTTACTTATATTACTCGACTCGATTTACTCGAATCAGTTTTTGGCGCCGCTGCCAGAGAGAGGTGTACGATCTACACGTGATGTTTGAAGTTAGTGCCTTGAAGATCCTTTCTCTTTTGAAAGTTTATTTTCGTACTTATAAAGAAATAAAAATCCAAAAATATTTTCTATTTCTATTTTATTTTCTTTTATAGATATTTTAAAATACTAAAAATATTTTCATTTTATTTTCTTAATTAATAAATCCAAAAAATATTTTCTATTTCTATAATCTTTACAAAAATCCAAAAATATTTTTCATTTCTATTTTATTTTTTAGTGTATGAGCACTCGTTCTTCTTCTTCTAATCACGTTCCTCCTTTCTCCGATCCTGAGAGTGTTATTCGAACTCGATGAAGAAATCTTGGAGATCCGTCTCTTTTACTCAATTTTGAAGAAATTAACATAAATTCGAATAACGTTCAAGGACGGCCTCATGCGGTTCCTCCTCCTCAAAATCATAATGGTCCTCCGGAACTTAATCTTTAAATACCAGCTCCCGATCTTCGAACGATGGAGGAGTTGTGCCAGCCTACGATGAATGGACGGGGCAGACCGATCGCTCCCGTTAACATTCAGGCTACTGACTTCGGACTGAAGAATCATATGATTCAACAAGTCCAAAACAGTTGTCAGTTTCATGGGCTATCGGGTAATGATGCAAATAAGCATCTCGATAAGTTCTTAACTATCACCCAGAGTATGAAGCAGAACGGGGTCACCGATGACGCCCTTCGCTTATACCTCTTTCCTTATTCGTTGACGCATCATGCCACCGCGTGGTTTGATCGTCTTCCAAAAAATTCTATCCATACTTTCCAGGAGATGGCTTCGAAATTTCTTTCTAAATACTTTCCTCCTTCTATGGTGACGAAACTAAGGAACGATATCAGTAACTTTCGCCAGCTTCCGGATGAATCATTATTCGAGGCGTGTGAACGTTACAAGCTTTCGATCGACCGGTGTCCAAACCATAATATGTTACCCGTTACTCAAATAGACACGTTCTATAACGGGTTAACCTTAAGACACCGTGACACGATCAATGCTGCAGCTGGGGGGACCTTTATGAAAAGGAGACCCGAAGAGTGTTATGATCTTATCGAGAATATGACCGCCCACCACAATGACTGGGATACCTCAGCTCATAGGGGTGAGTTATCTAGTTCTACCACTTCTTCCTCTGAGATTACAGCTCTCACACAGCAGATGGCCGAAATGAGAAAAGATATGCTACAGATGTAACGTTTAAATCAGCAAGTCAGTTCTGTGACTCCTAGCTGTGAGACTTGTGGTGGTCCACATTCTTATTATGAGTGTCAAGCCACTGGTGGCTACACTCAGGACGTTTATGCTACTTCAGGGACCTACAATTCAGGTGGTAATGCTTACCAACCTCAAGGTAACTGTAATCTGCTTAGCTATCATTCTAATAAATTCCTCGGACCACACCCGGTTCAAACCCACCAAATAAATCAAAATCAGGTAATACACAAAATTTTAAAACAATAAACACTAAAATACCAAAATCGATATAATCAAAATCAAGGGTACAATCAGAACATAAATCATAATTTTAACCAAGGTAACAATTATAATCATAATCAAAATAATAATCAGAACCAAGGTCAAAGTTATAATCAGAATATACCTCAGCTTACTTATCCATCTACTGGTGAGATGTTAAGGAACTTCATGATTTCTACTGATGCTAAGTTTAATTCTCTAGTAATCTTAGTGATAGAAATTCAGAACTCTCTCCAAGATAACCGTCAATGTGCTTCTAGCAACACCCATTCCCAATACCTCAGTAGATCTCAGATTATTACCACACGGAGTTGGTATTACCTTAGCTGATCACCTCCAGTTCCACCTCCTCCTCTTTCCTTTCTAAGAGGTAGAACGAGACCCAAGACGATCACAGGACCATGGTAACTTACCAAAAGACCAACAAGATCCTACCTCTGGTAGTCCAGAGCCTCCCGCCCATAATTATAGATCTTCTGAGCTCCTTCCTGCTCCCTGCTTCTTCATCAGAGAACTCCTGAGAAAAATCCGCATCAACCTCCAATGTCATATCCTTCGAGGTTGAATAAGGATAAGCTTCAGGATAAATCTGATAAACAAATTCACAGTTTCTTGCAAATGTTTAAGAAACTTCATTTTAACATCAGTTTTCCTGAAGCTCTAGCTTATATGCCAAAATATGCCAAGATGGTAAAAGATCTCCTTACCAACAAGGAAAAACTTTTTGAACTAGTTAATACTTCATTGAATGAGAGTTGCTTAACTGTCCTCCTCAAAAAGCTTCCCGAGAAACTTGGGGACACTAGGATATTTCTCATTCCTTGTGAGTTTCAAGAGCTTGAGTCTTGCATGGCCCTAGCCGATCTAGGAGCTAGCATTAACTTAATGCCTCTATTTGTCTGGAAGAAATTAATACTTTCTGAACTTACTCCTACTCGTATGACCCTCGAAGTTAGCTACTCGGACGATAGCTTATCCAGCCGGTATAGCTGAGGATGTCTTTGTAAAAGTGGGAAAATTCACATTCCTTGCTGACTTTGTTGTAGTCGACTATGACGTCGATCCTCGGGTCCCCATTATCTTAGGGAGACCCTTCTTGAGGACGACCCATGCTCTAGTCGACATACACGAAGAAGAGTTAACTCTTCGAGTCGGTGATGAGAAATTGGTCTTCAACGTTGAAAGCACTTCAAAATATTCTTGAAAGCATGGTGACGAATCAATCCATATGATTGATATCCTTGATACTACATGCGAGGGTCATTTCCATGAAGTGCTAAATGTATAAAAATCAATTAAACCCTTGAGTGGCAGTCCCACTCCTTCTTCTGACCTTGTAGTCGAGTCTCTCTCCCCTTCTCTCACTCCCTTCGGGGATAATGACTTTCTTTTGGAGGAGACCGACGCATTTCTTTCTATAGATGATTCGATACCACCGGGTATTGATAATGGAATCTATGACTCGGAGGGAGACATTCTTTTTCTAGAAGAATTACTTAATGATGATCCTACATCCGATCTCCCTCCTCCTCTTCCTGTGTTTGAAAATAATGAAATTGAAAAGATTAAAACTTCAATTGATGACCCTCCTAATCTTGAGCTCAAGGACTTACCTCCTCACCTCGAGTATGTGTTTTTAGAGGGAAATTCCAAGTTACCAGTTATAATCGCTAAAGACTTGAAGTGGGAGGAAAAGGAACAGCTTTTAAAGGTTTTAAAGTCACATAAACGGGCGATAGCTTGGAAGATATTTGATATTCAGGGCATTGATCCTAATTTTTGCACCCATAAGATATTAATGGAAGATGACTTTAAACCGGCTGTTCAACACTAGAGAAGGGTAAATCCTAAAATCCATGAAGTAATTAAAGCAGAAGTTATCAAACTTCTCGATGCTGGATTGATTTACTCTATCTATGATAGTCCTTGGGTGAGCCTGATTCACGTCGTACCCAAAAAGGGGGGGTATGACGGTTATTACTGATGAAAATAATGAGTTGATTCCTACAAGATTGGTCACGGGTTGGCGCGTCTGTATTGACTACTAAAAGTTAAACGACGCCACCCGTAAAGACCACTTTCCTCTCCCTTTCATGCACCAAATGTTTGAACGTTTAGTAGGAAACGAATTCTATTATTTCCTCAATAGTTTTTTTATACTTTTAAATTCCTATTGATCCCCAAGACCAGGAAAAAACCACCTTCACATGCCCTTATGGAACATTTGCTTACCGAAGGATGCCTTTCGGTCTTTGCAATGCTCCTGGAACCTTCCAAAGGTGTATGGTGGCTATTTTCCATGATATGATTGAGAAAACCATGGAAGTCTTCATGGATGACTTTTCGGTCTTTAAGGATTCTTTCTCTTCTTGCCTCTCCCATTTAGATATGATGCTAAAAAGGTGTGAAGACACCAATCTAGTTCTAAATTGGGAGAAGTGCCATTTCATGATTAAAGAGGGCATTGTATTCGGCCATAAGATCTCTAAATTTGGAATCGAGGTGGATAAAGCTAAAGTTGATGTTATTTCCAAATTACCTCCTCCTACTACGGTCAAAGAAATTAAGAGATTTTTAGGACACGCCGGGTTTTATCGGAGATTTATCCAAGATAGCCCGGCCTATGACTCATCTTTTAGAGAAAGAAGCTCCACTTGTGTTCTCAAAAGAATGTATGGAATCATTTGAGTATCTTAAGAAGAAGTTGACCGAAGCTCCTATTCTTGTGTCCCGAGACTGGGACCTACCATTTGAGATTATGTGTGATGCTAGTGATTTTGTTGTTGGAGCTGTTTTAGGACAAAGAAAGGATAAATATTTTAGGCCTATACACTATGCGAGTAAGACCTTATCGGATGCTCAAACTAATTACACCGTTACTGAAAAAGAGCTTTTAGCTGTGGTGTATGCATTCGAGAAATTTTGGTCTTACCTTGTCTTATCTAAGACAATAGTGTATACGGATCACTCGGCTTTAAAGTACTTATTTGCTAAGCAAGATGCTAAGCCGAGATTGCTCCGGTGGATTCTCCTGCTCCAAGAATTTAATATCGAGATTCGCGATAAAAAAGGAGCAGAGAATCTCGCGGCCGATCATTTGAGCAGATTAGAAAATCCTCATCAAGGGGATCTCGTTGGATTGGAAATGAATGACAATTTTCCACACGAGTCCCTAAATATGATTTCTCTTAATCCGGATAATGAACCCCCGTGGTTTGCTGACATAGCAAACTACCTAGTGGGTAATGTGCTTGTTAAAGGGATGTCATCCCAGCAGAAAAAGAAATTCTTTAAGGATGTTCGACATTATTTCTGGGATGACCCCTATCTCTTTAGGATTTGTGCTGATCAGATTATCAGGCGGTGTGTGGACGGGCAGGAAGCTATGGATATCCTTCAAGCTTGCCACCATGGTCCCACCGGAGGACATCATGGCCCGAACTACACCGCCAAGAAAGTTTTCGACTCTGGTTTCTTCTGGCCCACCATATACCGCGATGCCCACGACATGGTCACACACTGTGACTCATGTCAACGTCAGGGAAAAATCTCACAGAGGGACGAAATGCCCCAAAATCCTGTTCAGATTTGTGAGATCTTTGACGTTTGGGGCATCGACTTTATGGGCCCGTTCCCGTCTTCACAAAGGAACTGTTATATACTCGTGGCAGTCGACTATGTGTCTAAATGGGTTGAACCGAAGGCGCTCCACACTAATGACGCCCGATTTGTTATAAAATTCTTAAAACAATTGTTTTCTAGATTTGGAACCCCACGGGCCATTATTAGTGATCGAGGTACTCATTTTTGTAACGACCAATTTTCTAAAGTTCTTATAAAATATGGTGTTACACATAAGCTTTTGACCTCGTATCACCCTCAAACAAGTGGCCAGGTGGAGGTGTCCAATCATGGTTTAAAAAGGATATTAGAAAGGACGGTAGGCAAGCATCGAGCAAAATGGACCGATAAATTAGATGATGCCTTGTGGGCTTTTAGTACCGCTTTCAAGACACTATTGGTTTTATAAGCTCGTATACGGAAAAGCCTGTCATCTCCCCATTGAGCTCGAGAACAAAGCCTACTAGGCCTTGAAATGGGCTAATTTTGACTTAAAGACTGCAGGTGATCACCGAAAAGTTCAAATGAATGAACTAAATAAACTTCAAGATCAAGCCTATAAGAACTCTTTGATCTACAAGGAAAAGACAAAGAAGTTACACGATGCTAAGATCAAAAACTGAGATGTCCATGTCGGTGATCGTGTTCTTCTTTTTAATTCTAGATTAAAGATCTTCTCGGGCAAATTAAAATCCCGATGGTCCGGCCCGTTTACGGTCTCTGAAGTATTTCCATATGGCACCGTTGAGTAATCCCAACTTAACGGTCCCAACTTCAAAGTAAACGGGCACCGGATCAAACACTACTATGGAGGGGACATCCTTGTTATGGATGTCTCGAATCTCTATTTTTCCCCCAAGGACAAATAAATTCGGGGGCGAGTCAAGCTAGTAACTCATTAATAAACAAGCGCTTCGTGGGAGGCAACCCATGATTATCCTAGTAGTAGTAATAACATTATATTAGCTTATATTTAGTAATGAATAAGTGTGGAGGAGTGCTTCTCTCCATGTTGTGCTTCGTGGTTTTCTGTTTTTGCGTGCAGGATTTCCTATGATCGTGAAGACCACCGTGTTTGTTTTCAATCCTCCAATCAATCGGTCTCCGATCATCTTCATGTTTATATCTAGGGAAATCTTCAATCCTGATCATATATATATATATGATTTTGTTTCCCCTTTCACACTTGAAATTTTAAACATTTGCCTTTTTCGTCCCTAAGTGTGGGGGTAAAACCCAACATTTTTGAACATTGAGGCCAATGTTCAGTTCTAAGTGTGGGGGGAATTTATATCGAAATTGATCATACATGTAGCCTATCTGTGCCCCTCGCAACCCCGTTTTAACCGATATATTGTTTTATTTTGAGCTTAAAAATGATAAAATATATATATAAATACAATAATATAAATATATATATAGAAATAAGGCCCGTAGGCTAGAACTAGGGAGATTTTGACTTGACCGAGTGTTTCATTCTAGCTTTCCCCTTAGCTTTCGAGACTAAGCGTTTGCAAGACTTTAAAATTTTACAAAGAACAAAAAATGATAGAGTTGAATATAAGTTAGATGCTAAGCGTGGAGTAGTTTGATTTCTTTTGAGTTTATAGAGGTTAATTGTGGCTTTTTACTCCCATCAGCTTAATAAACAAAATAATAATAATTTTCAATAAATAAAGTTGATTTGGTTTTTGCGATTCTTAGTTTTGGTCACTTCTTAGAGATTCCTTCTGATGAAAGTAAGGTACATATTGAGGTTTTATCAGTATTGTGGAGAAATAAGCTATTGATTCCTGACGGCTCGCTGCCGTTGTCTAGGTAGTTAAAAGACCACAGGACTTGAAATTTGGCTATAATAATAATAATAATAATCCGAGACTGATAAAAGTTTGTTGTTTCATGTCGGCTCGCTCCCAATGTTGCAGCCTTTAAAAAGGTCGAGGAAATTATCGAGGTCGAAATAAGACTACTGTTTCTGGTCAGTTCACTCCCGATGTTGCAGTTGTTTAAAGGACTGAGGGTTATTAATGTTGCAATAATAATAATAATAATAAAGTCAAATTTTGACTCCAGGGTTATCTAAATAAAGCCTCCGTCTCTGGACTCGTAGTTGAGTTGTTTCGAATGAAATAAAACAGATAACCCCTAAATCATGCGAAATTATATATTGATAATATGTATTATTATGTATATGTATATGTATGTATGTGTATATATATGTATGTATATGTATATGTATATGTATATGTATATATATGTATGTATATATATATATATATATATATATATATATATATATATATATATATATATATATGTATATGTATATATATATATATGTATATATATATATATATGTATATGTACCTTTCACACTTGAAATTTTAAGCATTTGCCTTTTTCGTCCCTAAGTGTGGGGGTAAAACCCAACATTTTTGAACATTGAGGCCAATGTTCAGTTCTAAGTGTGGGGGGAATTTATATCGAAATTGATCATACATGTAGCCTATCTGTGCCCCTCGCAACCCCGTTTTAACCGATATATTGTTTTATTTTGAGCTTAAAAAATGATAATATATATATATATATATAAATACAATAATATAAAAATATATAGAAATAAGGCCGTTAGGCTAGAACTAGGGAGATTTTAACTTGACCGAGTGTTTCATTCTAGCTTTCCCCTTAGCTTTCAAGACTTTAAAATTTTACAAAGAACAAAAAATGATAGAGTTGAATATAAGTTAGATGCTAAGCGTGGAGTAGTTTGATTTCTTTTGAGCTCATAGAGGTTAATTATGGCTTTTTGCTCCCATCAGCTTAATAAACAAAATAATAATAATTTTCAATAAATAAAGGTGATTTGGTTTTTGCGATTCTTAGTTTTGGTCACTTTTTAGAGATTTCTTCTGATGAAAGTAAGGTACATATCGAGGTTTTGTCAGTATTGTGGAGAAATAGGCTATCGATTCCTGACGGCTCGCTGCCATTGTCTAGGTAGTTAAAAGACCACAGGACTTGAAATTTGGCTATAATAATAATAATGTAATAAACTGAATCCAAAATAAGACCACTGTTTCCTGTCGGTTCGCTCCCGATGTTGCAGTCGTTTAAAGGGTGGAAGTAATAATAATAATAATAATCCGAGACTGATAAAAGTTTGTTGTTTCCTGTCGGCTCGCTCCCAATGTTGCAGCCTTCAAAAAGGTCGAGGAAATTACCGAGGTCAAAATAAGACTACTGTTTCTGGTCGGTTCGCTCCCGATGTTGCAGTTGTTTAAAGGACTGAGGGTTAATAATGTTGCAATAATAATAATAATAAAGTCAAATTTCGACTCCGGGGTTATCTAAATAAATCCTCCGTCTCTGGACTCGTAGTTGAGTTGTTTCGAATGAAATAAAACAGATAACCCCTAAATCATGCGAAATTAGAACCTTAATGTGGACCTTATTCGCAGCATATCGTCTCTTTAGGAAAAGATTTCAAACTAATTGTGGTTTAAACCGATCACCTTTATAATAATAAGGCCTTAATATATTTAAATAAGTGATCTCGTTTCACATTATGTTTTTGGAATAAAATCCTTAGAGGAAATTAAGAATAAGGGAGCGAAAAGTAGCTGTGTTTACATAATTAGCATTTATGAGTAGTGTTAGCATCTAATCTTATATTTGATTTCGTTTTAAGCTTGGTTTGGGGATTGTGAAAATCAAGGATGACGAACTCCTGTTCTTTAAGCCTTTTAAATAAATTTTATTAAAATTTTATCTTAGTTTTTATCTTTTATTAAGTGGTTAAAACGGGGGCGCTTTAGAAACAAATGATTTTTAAACTCTCTTAATGAACCTTTTTTGTTCTTGTTTGATGTGAGGAGTTATTTAGTTAAGTGCGGTTAAATTACTTCTTTTCGGGCGTGTTTTATAAACATTGTGTGTGGGACCAGCAATGGCTTAGTGTGGGGGAATTTGATGTGTTCTTAAACACACATCATTTATATCCCGGAAAACACTATTAATTGGACTAAAAACATGAAATATGATTAAAATTATTGCAAATATGTTTGGTTTGTGTTTTTATGTCTTGCAGGTACAAAGGATTGAAAACGAAGCAAAAACGAAGACTTTCGGTTAAGATTTGAAGACGTTTATGCGTTTTTCGAGATCAAGACGAAGTCATTAATATTTCCCGAGCACTCCATTGGAAAGAGCACGAAATTACAAGTCCAACGGTGCATTCATGTCTTATTGGGCCAGCCCGACACCATTTATATGGGTCAGACCGACCCATACTTATCAAAGCTCACAGTATTAATCCATCTCAGCCCAAGCTTTTTTTGCTCAGCCCAACTGACTTGGCCCAGCTCAGCCAAATTTAATTCAGACCTTACATTTGTTAAACAAAAGCGGCCCAAGATGAATCTCAAGCCTAATATTCTCAGCCCAAGACAAGTTGAGAAATATAAAAGATGGATACTAGCTGTGCAATTTGAGCAAGTGACCTACACCATCACAAATTAATTCAAAGTGGCGCGTGAGCATGCCCACTCGCACCCACTATAATTTTTTCAACCATTCAGCAACCAACACGTGGCAAAGGAGTTGTTATAATTTGTTTTCAGTTAAGGACTAGAATTTAAAAGCGTTTATTAAACGCAATGTTAAAGTCCACGTGGCATATTCTTATTGGTGGATCTAAGATATTCTTGCTCGCAAGACTACGTGTCAATTTGCTATTGGAGGATCTGTTTTCTGCCAGCACCTGCAGTACAAGGTAGCAAAATTTCATACCGATAATTAGTGAATGTTGCTCTTTCCTCGAAGCTTCCTACACCCACATAATTTACGCTTCTGCCCTCAGATTTTAGCTATTTATAGAATGGGAGCAGCTCACTTTCGACACATTAGATTTTTAGCTTATTTTCACAAAAGTAGTCTTAGCTTATTTGTAGTTATAGTTTTAGCTTATTAGGAATTTGTAAAAGGTTTTCAACAGCTTATTAGCTTATTGTATTTTGCAGCTTATTTGAAGTAATGAAAGATGTTTGATGTAACTTAAGGTGCTTAAATCTTATTGCTTATTTCTTCTCTTTTTCTTATTTTCCTTATCATATAAGCTGTTTTATCAGCTTATGTTTCTGAGCATATTCTCATATCTCGAACAAGCTTATTATAGCTTATTCGATTGAGTTTAAGCTTATATCCTCAAAGTAGCTTATTGCTTATTCAGTTTGTCTTATTGATTCTCTAGCTCGATTCGAACATGGAAAAGGAAACCGTGAGTGCTTATTACCTCGACTTATTCATTAAGTCTTGAGTTTCCTTGAGTTTCAAGAGCTTATTAGTTAGATTTTTAGTTTTTATAGCTTATTAGCTATTTAGTTTTGTTTTCAAAATTTAATTTTACATATAGTTTTCAAAAGTAGCTTATTAGATTTAATCTAGTTTTTACAAAATATAGTTTTCAAAATAGATTATTTTTCTAAAAAAGTTTTTCATCTTATTAGCTTATTTTGTCCTAACTTTTCATGTCTTATTTCTTATTTTATCCTTCTACATCTAAGGCCGGAGCTTAAAGGTTTAATAAGCTAGATCAAAGTTGATTATTTGCTTTAGCTTATTAAATCGGGTGGTTTTATTCGTATCGGTTTCATCATTCGGGTTCTAATCTTCTTCCTTTTTTAATCCATAGTAAAAGTAGCATAATTTGTAGTTTTATAATATGTTGATGCTTATTAGAATGATTGTTGCTAGCTTAATTGTTATGATTAATGAGTACTTTATTAGTGCTTGCTAAGTGATTTGTGGATTGGAAATTAAGTGTGGATTGTAAAAAGGTTTGTTAATTAATAATTCTCGATTTTTAGATTTGTAGTTTAATGTTTTGAAGGGCAAAATCCAGAAAAATAGTCAAATGACACATCTAGTAATTAATATCTTTTTAAGAGATTTTTGTCAAAATAAGCCAATGTTGTGAGATAATTATCTTTCTAAGGAAGTTAATTCGTTAAGTAAAACCTTAATTCACACTTGAGGAACTTTTCATGTCACTTAGCAAGCATGTTCGTCTTATATCTCTTTTAGATCATTTTAGCATAATCCTAGTAGTATAATTGATAGTATAATTTTTACATCTTTAATTAGTATAATCTTTAATATTAAAAGTAGTTTTAAAAACCAAAACCAAAATTAAAAGATATTCAAGCATTAAATTGGATACATTTTCATGAATTTCAAATTCATCTCTTGTTGGGACACAACACTCGACAGATTAACTATTACTTGTCCTCAAATAATTTTTATATCAAACTGGACTTACTTACATATATTACTCGACTCGATTTACTCGAATCACATTCCAAATCCTATTCCTCAACAACCTTGTAATCCACCAAATAGAGATGATCAGGATCGTTTGTTCCAACCCATGTTCGATGAATACTTCAATCCTCCAACCATTGCTGTTTCTCCAGTTCTAGTAGTTGTTGCACCAAGAGCTGTTGATATAACTAAAT